>VMBQ01004719.1:5143-67892 GCA_007657795.1 Dreissena rostriformis
AGATGAGCTTGTCCGGGCCATAGCTATGTTGTTCATTGTGAGACTTTGAAATCAATTGGCACATTTGTTTGCAATCATGCGAAGGTGTGTTGCGCGAAAGAATTACGTCTATATCTCCAAGGTCAAGGTCACACTTTGAGGTCAAAAATGGCCATAAATGAGCTTGTCCGGGCCATAACTATGTGGTTCATCAAGGGATTTTAAAATCATTTGGCACATTTGTTCACCATCATTGGACAGTGTGTTGCGCGAAAGAATTACGTCAATATCTCCAAGGTCAAGGTCACACTTTGATGTCAAAGGTTAAAAATGTCCATAAATGAGCTTGTCCGGGCCATAGCTATGTTGTTCATTGTGAGGCTTTGAAATCAATTGGCACATTTGTTCACCATCATTGGACGGTGTGTCGCGCGAAAGAATTACGTCAATATCTCAAAGGTCAAGGTCACACATGAGTTCAAAGGTAAAAAATAGCCATAGTTGAGCTTGTCCAGGCCATTACTATGTCGTTCATTGTGGGATTTTGAAATCAATTGGCACATTTGTTAACCATTATTGGACGGTGTGTTGCGCGATAAAATTACGTCGATATCTCCAAGGTCAAGGTCACACTTTGAGTTCAAAGGTCAAAAATGGCCATAAATAAGCTTGTCTGGGCCATAACTATGTCATTCATTGTGAGATTTTAATATTACTCTCCACATTAATTTTGTTCACAGGCATTGGATGGCGTATCATGCCAAAGAATTCAAGATTTCAAAGGTCAAAATGGCCATAAATGATAATGGCATAATAATTTTTAAAAATTGCCTTAAACAAGCTTCTCTTGTTTTGTGAGACAGCATGCAAACTATTCTATGTCAATGCAGCATGTGGGGGTATACGTCACGTCAGTGACAAAGCTCTAGTTTATACCTGGTTTTGTGACAATTTTGTCCCTTGTTTTTAATTATTTCACTATTTATGAAATATCTAGAAGACTATCGTTTTAAAGTTGTAATAATAATAATACTCTACTATAGTGAAGAAAAAGAAGGAACTGGAATTTTGAATTTTACTGTTCTTATGGACTACTTTATGACTAGCTGCATTTGAACTTTGTAAAAGCTTTTCGATATAAGGCACATGCCAACATCTATTTTTTTCTGCGCTTGCGCTCCACACGATTTAAATAGAAATCAATACACTGGGGGTTAATTTTATGTGTAAAATTCATTATTATATCTAATTTCATTTGTATAGTTACTGAACTTATAATACTGAAATAGCACCGTTCATAATAATGATGCTACTTTATGACAGCGCTGTGATTACAGAATCGCATGCCATTGATTATATTGATATTCAAACTTTATTAGTTGCTACTGAAGTATTTTATTATGTTTGCTTAAATTCCTTGATTTAAAGCAACAAACTTTTGTAGACTTTTACAAACACTGACAATTTCTGTTGTGGCGGTCTACTCTATGTACTTAAGTAACCTACCTTAAAATGCATAAACAAGTAGGGGTGTAATTAACCTCTGTAGGCTTAAGAATTTTAGACTTATTTAATGTATTGAACGTGTCTTTCTGTTCCAGTCTCACAGGAGAGTGTCCAGTGTAGTCAGCAGATGAAATCTCTGCAGACATTGGCGGAGTTGGTGGAGAAATGTTCTGTGAACATCTGATACTGTTCTGTGAATATCAGAGACTGTTCTGTGAACAGCTTACACTTTTCTGTGAATATCTTACACTGTTCTGTGAATGTCAGAGAATGTTATAATGTTATGTGAACATCTTACACAGTTCTGGGAACATCTTACAATGTTCTGTGAATATCAGAGAGTGTTATGTGAACATCTTACACAGTTATGTGAACATCTGATACAGTTCTGTGAATATCAGAGACTGTTTATGTTGACATCTGACACTGTTCTGTGAATATCAGAGACTGTTTATGTAAACATCTGACACTGTTCTGTGAATATCAGAGACTGTTATGTGAACATCTGACACTGTTCTGTGAATATCAGAGACTGTTATGTCAACATCTGACACTGTTCTGTGAACATCTGATACTGTTCTGTGAATATCAGAGACTATTCTGTGAACAGCTTACACTTTTCTGTGAATATCTTACACTTTACTGTGAATATCTTACACTGTTATGTGAATATTAGAGAATGTTATGTGAAGATTTTACACTGTCCTGTGAATATCAGAGAATGTTATGTGAAAATTTTACACTGTTCTGTGAATATCAAAGAATTTTTTGTGAACATCTTACACAGTTATGTGAACATCTGATACTGTTCTGTGAACATCTGATACTGTTCTGTGAATTACGGAGACTATTCTGTGAACAGCTTACACTTTTCTGTGAAAATCTTACACTTTTCTGTGAATATCTTACACTGTTCTGTGAATATCAGAGAATGTTATGTGAAAATGTTACACTGTTCTGTGAATATCAGGAATGTTATGTGGACATTTGACACAATTCTGTCAATATCAGAGTATGTTTTGTGAATATGTACACATTTTCTCGCTGAGGCTATTCTGTGAAAATGAGGTGCTTTTAAAGTTAACAATAGCAAACATTTTGTATTAATGTTCTATATTGTCATAGTGTAGAGGTATGGAATACAAATGTATAAGGTCAAATGACTTAATAACAACACAAGTGTGAGGTTATATATTTAATAGCATTCTAATGAAGCTTAACTCTACAACTACTAACAATTATGTTACTCCAAGCAATATATACAAGAGACTCACTGAATGTAACATCTCCCTCTTTTTATTAGAAATACATTTTGAAGATGCAAACAACTCTTGAACACATTATGTTAAATATATGAATAACATATATGTATGTAATAAACAAATACACAAAATGATTCCATTAATGATAACACAAATATATATGGGCTAAACACTATAAATAATACTTTTAATTAATTAGATATAGCCTGTATCTATGTACCTGAATCATGTAACACATTTGGTGACTGAAGAAAGTGTTTAAATTGAAAATGAAAAACCGGTAACGTGGAATATTACTGGAAAAAAATGTGTACTATACTGTTATGTTGATATCATGATTATGTTGAGTTCCTGATTGTGTACAATGAAATTGTTTGTTAAAACACACAGTGGCTCCTTTTATTTTATCGGCCACTGCTGCCAGCTATGCAAGTTATTTCCCATTTCTGTTCAAAGTTGTTATTTTTACACAAATTATGTAAGAGTTTACTCACTTGTGTTATTGATTCTATTTTGGTTTGGTCTTTATAGATTTATGGATTGTACATTATATACTGATGTCAGAAAAGCTTATTTAAACCATGTTATTACGTAAGACCGAATATGTTAAAGTGTATAGATTTATTTACCTCTCCTTAAAGTAATATTGTTAAAAGTTTATCTATGTTTATAAAGCATTGAAAATAAGAAAAACTTATAATACATATAACTATTACTACTTTAATTTATGTGTATGACTCCTTATTCATGAGATGGATGCCGACTGTGTTTCAGAGTGTCCCAGTCTGTATTGAGATTGAAGTAATTGCATTCCGACTGTTATAAAGTGTACAAGCAATTGAGAAGAGCTGGTGACATTGTGTATTGTGCTGTGTTAAAGGAAAAAAACAAAAAAACAAACATATTTTCTTAAATCGGGTGCGTCTTTGTCGTAAAAGCGAAACAGCTTAATATGTAATATATAAGAAGAGGGGTATATTGCTTTTTGCCTGTCTGTCTGTCTGTCTGTCTGTCTGTCTGTCTGTCTGTCTGTCTGTCTGTCTGTCTGTCTGTCTGTCTGTCTGTCTGTCATTCTGTCCCACAACTTTAACATTGGTCATAACTTTTGCAATATTGAAGATAGCAACTTGATATTTGGCATGCATGTGTATCTCATGGACCTGCAAATTTTGAGTGGTGAAAGGTCAAGGTCAAAGGTCAAATATATGGGTCAAAATCGCTCAAACAGGGGCAAGGTGTTTCTCAAACACATCACTTGTTTGTATTAGTTTTATATTGTTAATGGAACTAACTTACCTTAAGTATACTGTTTTTTATGTGAGTAGATTTAGCTGTTAACCATTATTTGGAAATTCTCAAAATTAATTAAATTGTGTTCATTAATTTAAAACCAACGTTTGTTGTATTTTGCTTTAAATTAAATTCTTTTGTCATACATGTTTGCACTTTGAATGCTATTTGTGACCTTTATTTTGACGGGTTGTGATTTTGCTTGTATACAATATGTACATGTTTGTTAAATTTTGACAGACGTTCAAAACACCAAATGCAAAAGCAACACTTGCACATAGATCTATTACAGTTTCTGATTAACTCAACTTTCACAAATGAGTTCATCATCAAAATTACAAAATTGAGTTACCTGATAATAAGAATTAACCAGGATTTTAACTTTAATTACGCATGGAATATCTTGAACAACTTTGTGAGATATTCATATTAACAGTAATTACCAACTTCCTAGAGTATAATACTTCCAAGGAGGGCTATAATATGAGTAAGTAAGGAATGACGTAACTGACTAATACATATTTATTATTAATAACTAACGGCTTCATGTTTAAACTTAAAACACACATCCCTATCACGAACATAAAACACTTTTGGTTCCATTACATAATTATGATTTTTTCTTGTTCTACTCATTTTGTTGGTGAAAAAAACACACATCAATATTAATTTAAGAACAGTTAAACTTATTCTTATAGACCCACATGCTTATTTTGCCGTCCTTCGAAGAAGAGGGGGTATATTGTTTTCCTGGATGAAGGTCGGTCGGTCTGTCTGTGGGTAGACCAGTTCGTTTCCGATCAATAACTTTTGAACGGGTTGACCGATTGGCTTCAGAGTTCTCATGCGCATTGGCCTTGGACATAAGATGACCCCTATTGAAATTGGGATCACTAGGTCAAAGGTCAATTTCACTGTCACAATAAGGGTTAAAATCGTTTCTGATCAATAACTCGTCAACAAATTGACCTATTGGCTTGATACTCCACATATGCATTTGCCTTGCAAAGTAGATGACTCCTATTGAAATTGGGGTCACTTGGTCAAAGGTCAAGGTCACCTTCACAATAAATGTGAAAATCGTTTCCGATAAATAACTTGTCAACCAATTGGCCTATTGACTTGATACTTTGTATGTTCATTAGCCTTGGACAGCAGACGACCCCTATTGAAATTGGGGTCACTAGGTCAAAGGTCAAGGTCATCTAAAAAACATATGTGAAAAGCGTTTCCGATCAAAAACTCATAAACGTATTGACCGATTGTCTTGATACTTTACATGTGCAATCTCCTTTGACAGTTGATGACCCCTATTGAAATTGGGGTCACTAGGTCAAAGGTCAAGGTCACTGTCACAATAAGTGTGAAAATCAAGGCCCTGTTTTGGGGGAATATGTCTCCCACCGCGGAACTCTTGTTAATAAGTTGTTCTTAAATGATAACACTAACTTCAATAAAAAGGGAAATACAGCTTTATTAAAATGCTACAAACTACAACTTCAAAACTATACATCTTGAGTAATTTAAGCAAAGGCAACGAAATCCATCATAACAAATGCACTTAAGATTTTATAATTACCAATTATCAAAATGTAATTGTAACTATATGACCTTCCTATTAAATATAGTAACAATAAGGAAGTCACCAATTATCAAAATGCTTTTTATATGTACATCATGATATATATAGAAAGATAACATCATTACTAATAATCAAAATGTATTTGATAGGATCATCATAAAAAATACAGAAAAGATGGCAGAATTGCCAATTTTCTAAATGCAATTTATATGACCAACATAATAAATATAAATATCAGAATTACCAGTTATCAAAATGCAATATTTATGAACATCATAATAGATATGGTAAAGATAACGCAGTCAATACTTATCTGAATGCTTTCAAGTACTATTTTCAAAAATGCAGTTTTTCAAAGATGTCATAATAAATTATCTAACAACACTACTATCAACAACTAGCAACATGCATAATACATACTTATTATCATAATAGATGAAATCACCAAATATTGAAATGCAATTTCAAGGCCTATTATAATAAATGACAACAATTATGATTGATGCAAGCAAAAATCTGAGGAATGAAAATAGATAATGATATATTTGCAAATATTTTTACATATATCATATTCATTTTCATTATGTAATGTATNTTCCAATGGGGTCCTATGGATGGCTGTCAAAGGTACAAAAAGCATATGTTATTAACAATCACTGGTAATAATACTATCTTTTTATCACATTTAAATGTACATACCAATACTGTATTGATGACTTATTTAAACAACAGGCATTTTTATATATAACAAACCAATCACATAAAACATTAATTTAAACAAATAAGACTACTAGTAAAAAATAAAATCAGCATTTTCTTTCAATTTCATATTGTCTGTAAGAGCAGTCTTCACTTTCTTTTTAAATTCATATTTATTACTAACATTTTTAACCTCTGCTGGTAGACTTTTCCAGTCCTTGATTGCTTGATAATAAAAAGTAGTGCTGGTAAAACCATTCACTTGAGGTAAATACAAGTTACCTTTACTATTTCTACTAGTATGACTATGAATATCAGACACTTAACTAAAATTATTATTCATGTAAGAAGGACATTTTTTGTTAACAATTTTATGAACGTGGTTGAGTCTTAATTGCTGAACTCTATTTTGAACATTTAACCAACCAATACTACTAAAATCCTTGACTTTGAATGATGTTCTAGAGTCATATCCATGTATACATGTATCAACTTTATTTTGTACAACCTGTAATCTATTTTTCATCTGTTTACTAATACCATAGTACTAAGAAGAACTAGCATAGTCAAAATGGCATTAAACCAAGGCGTTACATAACAATTTTCTTAATTCCATATTTAAACAGTGGTTTTGTCTGTACAAGAATCTTATTCTTGAGTTCACCATTTTAATTATATTATTAACAATAGATGTTCCAGAAAGATCATTGTCCAATACTGAACCAAGGTATTTAACGGATGATTGAGAAGCAATAGTGTTATCATTACATTTTACATTAAAGTTCTGAAGTTTAGATAATTTCCTTTTATAACCAAACATTATACATTCTGTTTTTCCAAGGTGTAAAGACAGTTTGTTATCCACTAACCATTTACTACAATTTTCAAGTTCTTTACCTATAACATTTAAGAATATATTTGTAATAAGATATACATAAAATATTTACAAATATTTGCATAAAACAAGAACCACGTGACAATGAGTTCTGATAAAATATATTGAAGGTTTAGTAACTGAAAAGACTAACTTCATAACATAATTATGAACTCGCAACCTTTAAGTCAAGGTTATTGCAAGCAGTCAAAGCTCACAATTCATAAATTATTATCATATCCTTCTAACATATTTCACAAAGCAGTATGTGGGGTATTAATAACCTTATCACAAGAACCATAACCCTACACTTTCTTAGATAAGAGTTAATTCCCTTTGTTTGTGTTTGTTAAATGTAACTATTTTTATTATTGATTTCTATTGATACTTTTCTAAATTATATTGTTGTGTTTTATGTGAGTAGATTTATTTGGTATGTTTGCAATTAATGCAGAGATCACAGTATGAAGCCAACAACTTCTGCTTAATGCATTCGCGGGTTTGGTGTGTATAACTTCAGGAACAACTGTATGATGTCAATAACTACCAATGTGTTAATTTGATTGCTTATGAACATTAGTGTTTCGTTTATGTATATTCACAATTCAGATATCTACAGCAATACGTTCCTGCTTTATTGTGTCTAATTTGCACAAATTTTACTACGCCAAGTTTTAATGTTTTCAGGAAAAAGAAATCAAAATGTCCACAGTTTATTTGGGTGCAAATTAAAAAATACTACTACATTTCACCAAATGCTTTTCATCGTACTCCGTGGTCAATGTACAACTTTCAAACTTCTTTCGGTAAAACAGAATCAAACACGATGAAGTTATTTAAAATAATTGCGAACATACACTTGAGTAATTAATACTAAACGGTGTGGTATATAAAAACACATGCTGTTATTCATAGATGGCGAAAATCTAAATGTTCGGACAGGCAAAAATAACAATTATTTTAAAGTGTCTGAAAACTTAGAGTAATTACGGTAAACACGGAATTGAAGTGTTGATAGATGATACACATGTACCTGCAATAACAAAACTAACAAAATTAATGCACTTATGCAATATTCATAAATGATACAATATTTTACAGATAAAATAAGTTCATACGTCGGGAGCTCGCAAGTTGCTTTGAGATATCTGAATGTCGGATTATCCGAGCACAGACCTTTCACCTACATAATGTTCACTTAATAGCAATTTTCGACATTAAAACAAGACATTTGATTAAAGAGTTCGTTCTTGATATACATTAATAGTGTGGAAATCGTTTCATGATTAAGCGAATAAGATATCGAAGTTCAGTTATAGTTACGAAAACGATATAAGTTTGGTAACTAATAGATATTACTTAAATTATACAAGTATTCATTATGATACCTAACAATGTCCAGATGTCTAGAGGAATAAGGAACTGTATCGTCATACATAGGGTAAATGTATGCTAGTTACTTTGTGTTGATTTACTTAAAATGGTATGTTTTTTTTTAATTAAAAACCTTATTTCAAATGCGTCAATAAGGAATAATGAACTGTTCCTTAGACTGGACATACGTGCAGCAACTTTCAACAACTGTGTACGTTTTCGTATAAAACTCCCGGTGATCAAAGTCAGTCTTTACTCAGTCCACAAATATCATTCAAACTTGAAAGGGATCATTGAACGTATTCACGACCATAGTTGTTGGCGTCTTGCACGATGTCTTGATTTGCATAGTCAGACTGAGGAAATTGTAGGAACTCATGAATAGAAAAGACAAAAAAATCTGACCCGTTGTCAACGTTCTTTTTCTAAGAGACAACACTACTACGTCTTTGGGAGATTATTTTAACGTGTTAAATGTTCCGAGTATCTGCAACCGCTCATTCAGTATGATACATTTCTTGTTGATGTTATCCACTGCTACATGTCTCTTTTCCGGCGTGAAGTTTAGTCCAAGGAGGTACTTTAGTTGACTTGTCTCGACTGGAACGGTAAGCTAATGGAACTATGATTTCCTAAAAATAATAATACTATTGTAATTGCTATCTGAACTTATAAAATTATTAATATTTATTATTTTGAATTATTATTATTATTTTATTATTATTATGGCAATAATACTAGCACTATTTGTAATATTGAATATTAGATTGCATGACCCTCTGTCCCATCATGCTAATAACTTCGTCCAATTTATTTGAAAATTCATCCTCGCTGGTCAAAGTTATAATCCTGAAAAAGCACTTAGCGTATGTGATACATTTCTTAAATTTGACGTTGAACTGTGACCTTGACATTGGAGCCTGAGTCTTGTGCGCTTCATTCTGGTCCATCATGCTTATCCCTTCAGCTACTTTTCATGAACATTTATATACGCAGGAAAAAATATGCTTTTGGAAAACGGATCAATGTCTCTAATTTGACCTCATGCTTGTCAATTCTGTCAATATTTAAATATGTGAATGGTGGATAAAGTTCTGCACCAGACAAAAATTGATCAACCAATCAACAGCCCATTCACCTGCCGACCTGGGCGTTCCTACAATACTGCCTTTTCTAAACGGACACACAATGAATAGAGAGGCATTCCCAAAATTCTGCTTTCAGTATAACATTGTCCTTAGTCATTTTTATCAGGTTTTTATTGTATGCCAGTTTATTCAGTCAAAGAGGAATACATTTTAATAAAAATACACTTTTGTTTAAATAGCTTGCTTGACTGCATTATTTGTAGTCCCATCACAATAAGTGGAGGAAACAATTATTCCAAACTCCTATAAATGCAAGTCTTGATATCAGTCTATTAAATCGATCTCTTCCCACACCAACTCACCTGACTCCACGCGGTTCATCTGCACTGACGTGGACCTGCAGTATGACACTGTCATCCTTGCAGTAGCCCTTGTCTGGGTCCAGCAGATCCTACAGTTAGGAATGGTACACCTGTACAGGTGATCTGAATTGTATTTTGCAAATGAAAATATCAATATTTTAGCACAGTCAAAGTTAATGCGCAGGAGCTCTGTGTAGTGTGTTTTTGTATCAGGGGTCAGCCTAGAGACTTGGATAACATCTGGCGAAATGTTCGCTTTATATTTCCTAATATCGTCCTCTACTTAGATCACAGCAAAATTTTAATAGCCGAACATTTCCTATAGTAATACTGAGCCATTTACCTGATTTATCTTTTCGCAAGTTCTGGTATGTTATCTAATGTGTAAAGACAACAATTATATAATTAGCCATATACACTTCTCCAATTATCCCTTATCACTCATCAATTGAAAAAGCTACCTATTATATTTTAATCAACTGACTGAGGTTATTTTTTATAATTGTTCCCAAATCTGCTTACTTATTTTGAAAGTGAATGTGTTAAATTCAAAGAAAGACGGGAACCAATAATTTAATACAGTACTTAAGGTTCGAAGCGAGGCACACAATGAATGTGGATTTACTCTAAACACTACTTTTTCTCACAATTCGTGATAATTGACATGAGTGTTTAACAGCAGACATATGTCAAAATAGCAATCAAATTGTCTGAAAGGGGTTAGTGTTACATGACTCAAACATGAAAGTCATGTACTGTTAATTGTTATGCATTCAAACGCTTCTGTAAGATGCATTCTTTGGATTATTGCTACAGGCTTTACTATTAATGCATTGATTTAACAGCATATATACAGACATTTACAGGTCACCATCAGGTAATAATTGCCATTAAACTTTCCCCAAATGTTGTAAAAGTAGAAGTCACGTCTTCCTAATTTCACCGTAAAGTTCGATATCACTTCTACCTTATTTCACCAAATAGAGAAGTACCTTTTACCTTAGTTTTAGGGTACGCCGATCCATGCAAATAACTGATTGCAATTTCAAAGTTTATGAAAGATAAACAATTTTAAATCTTGAATGTAATAGCCATGGTTAAAATTACATCACTGGATGGTAATGGCTAAATATCAAAACTGTTAAAGCTGAAATATATTTTCCAAAAACAAATTCAATCGTCTGCGTGTAAACATGTAAAATGGTAACAATTTATAGCATTCATTGAAATGTATATTTTGTTTATCTGCATAAACAACGCCTTGCGTTTCTTGGCAGAAAAATGCATGCAACAACAACACAGTGGTGGTAATAAAGCTTTTAAGGCGGAAACGAATTTTGAATTAATAAAGGCTCTATGGTGTTTTTCTTTAGCCAGCAAAATAAGCATTTTTTCAAAATTAACTGTTTGTGTAAATTCGAATTGCTCCTGTTGGAACTTACATTCAGGGCAAGAATTTCAAGTATCCCCAATCATTATGCTTGCTGCAGAACAAATGCTGGGTTTCTAAAAAAAAAAAAAAAAAANAAAAAAAAAAAAAAAAAATATAAAACAATTTGTAAGAATTGCAGAATTTCAATACACAAGAAACCGACAATTATTATTATGTAATTTAAGACTTTAAACGTGAGACAATACACTACAGATAACTTACTATAAATATAATTTGTAAGTTTTACTGTGATAAAAAAATAAACATCTTTAAAGATCTGACACTTTATATCTTAACAATCGGTGCAACATCGTGAACACATTTCTCATCCTAAAATCAATACATCTAGCTTAAGGTAAGATTATTGTCAGTAATCTGTGACTGTTAGCGACTAGTTCTGTAAACATATTTGCTGCTTTATTTTTAATAAAAATAAGTCATGCTAACATCAAAAATATATGCATGCTTATTTCAAAAGAATGCAGCATTAATACTCACTTCTGGTCAAGTCATCACCCCTGGTTTCTGGTTGATGATTCTTAACACTGCCGCAGCATTACAAGGCCAGGGCCTGGTGATGATAGCAACACATGAATGCAGAACACACAACCGTTGATAGTGCTTCTGAAATAGCTTGATTTCTAGGTGTTACATATTCAACCACTTAAATGTCATTATTTTTCAAAACTTTAAGACAATATATATATATATATATATATATATTGATTTCGGTNCCCCCCCAAAATGAATGATCGAATTTTAAAAATCTGCTAATTTTGATGACCGAAACATTCGGTGCAGACTTACGTGGAGTCCGATTCAGCATTCCACTGAAGGAAGAATCCCCGGGCTCTTCGTTGTTTTCTCCTTGTCGGTTGGCGTTGCCATGATCTGCCTGAAGATATAGACAACAAACAAACATGATGCAGTAGGTACATGTTTTGGCCATAGAGAAATGGTGGCTAGGCAAATATTTATATAACTATAATAAATGTTGACGATTTGCATAAAGAGAACAAGGTTTTAATCAAGCAGTATAGTATAGTGTAATAAATAAGTTTAATTATTTCCAATGTTATACAGATCGTCAGAAATCTGCAGCCAAATATGTGTGTGTTCACCTCTAACACAAACGAGCCTTCTCGTGTGACAATGAGTGTTTTACGATATGCGGCCGGTGAAGCTCCAGACCATCCTGTGCTGTGTGATTAAAGGGAGCTAACGAATGTATCAATATGTAAAAACTGGTTTCCTCCCTTTGGGTATCACGTCATATTTTATTGGATACATTTCGGATGTAAGACTTCGGACATTAACTTCTTCCCAACAATTGAATTCATGGTTGAGCAGACCCACGAACAAAAAACGCTTGAGTTGTTTCATATAATATATATTTACTCTGTAAGGTATATGCCCATGTTCCACAAATTCAAATATATCGTACCTCGCTGTTTGTAAAACGCATTTGCAGTAAGGTACTTAATATTCTAAGTCATTACTGCATAAATGAATGTCAATGTCAGGTTGCTGTGTTTCAGCTAACTCTGAGCAAGAATATGTCCTAACCATGCAAAGTTGCGGACCATGCATTTTGGATTATGCACAGATGTTTGTAATTTGCTGACATTTTCAACTGTAAAACTAAATGTAGCCTCTGCTTTCCTGTCATCTGGAAAGCAGACGACTTTTTTTTTTACTTAACACATCTTTAATCAATTATTAACGAGAGGGCCAAGATATCTAACCAGTGTAGTGACTACAACGGTGAGCGATCTAGGCCCGCTTTTAAGTTGACTCATAGGATCAGTTAAGTCATTCAGCTTTTAAATGCATTAATATGATCAATCGCAATAAATTACACAGTAAACAGTATTTTCATAACAATACTCACTTCTCCTACCATGCTCCGAACACTTTTCCATTCCTTTCATATCCAAAACCACTGTGGACGATTCTTTTTCCAGAATACTGACCATATCATGCTTTCCTGGTTTATTTACGGTGTGTGGATTTAAGCACGTTTCACAGAGAAACTCGTTACAGTCATTGCAGAAAACAGTAGCTTATTTTGCATCGTTGGTTTTCATACATGGCTCGCAAGATCTTTTAACCGCACACTTTCCAATAAAATCACTTGCGCTTCCTCTGTTTAAATCGTGTAGTCCGCCTGTCGCCATTGCGAAATTGTTTGTTTCAACCAATGTCTACTTTCGATTTCAAAATTTAAGATTTATCAAACTTTAAGATATCTATATAATATACACAGACTTTAATCCACAAATAAATCGATTGAATGCTTCTTAATAATAAATATCGACTTGTGTTAATACACCAAACACTTTTTGTAATTTGAGTTAAATCTCTCGTTAATTCACTCAGTTTGCACTTTGTAGTCATTATCAAAATGTCCTCAAGCCCAAGCGTGTAAACATAAGCGTTCGTAGCTAACGTCAACTTACTCCGGAATACACTATATATCACTTGCCCCTTTACAGGTTAACTCATCTGTCTCATGTAGTATTTAACTTCATGTTCAGTGTTTCATTATCAGATTAGTTCACTGAATCCTTCCACCATTATCATTTCATATACGATATTTTTATAGACTTTAGCGATACATTCTGTTAAACGTCGGTATCTTGAAATCGCTAAAGTCGACGTTTCGGATATGTCAAAGCTGACATGTATTCCAAACGTTATCAGATTTCCCTTAAGATAACATAAATCACAATGTTGTGTATATATTGACGTTTGTTCTGTCTCAACACGTGTCTATTCACATTATGTTGTCTGTTTATTCGAAGTATTGGCGTTTATTGACGTACACAACGTACACAAACAATAAGTTGTTCATACCTTTCAAACATCTCAACACTTCTTTCGTTAAATTTAAATAATGTATTCTTATTTAATTTAAGTAATTGATTTTTCTTGCTCATTTTACAAACATACACGATCGCTATTTTATATATTTTAAGTCCAAACGAGAAGTATAGTGAACTAAATACTTCTTTTACATCTGTATTAGGATATTTCGATCCAAGGATTTATAGGTCATGTTTGTTCTCCCACCGACTTAGAGATAACAAACATCAGCTGTACTCTATGTACTAGAAATTAAGCCAAATTGTACACAAATTGTGCGTTCTAAAATAGTCGTTTACTAGATGTTTGTAAGCGAGTGCAAATTAACATGTGTTAATCTGATATTTGTATTATATAAACGCTAGTTATCTAGCAAGAGAAGTTTGTATTGAAATGTACATGTTTTAGCTATTGTGACGTTAAACACATAAATAAATGATTATGAATTGTATTGTTTAAAATAATTCTACATTATACGTTTGTTTATAATTGTTTGTTATTGTGTTATTAGATTATATGTGAGTTCATTTACAATAAAGCAAATAACACCCGACCCCAAGGACAACTGAAGCAGTACGTGTACATATGTTTTGTATTGAGTCGTACAGTTTAAAAGCTTAACCCATAACCAACAGATTGTATAATACCATGCCATTGTCCAACCGGAAACCGTACTCTTCGTCTGCTTAGATATCGTTATGTTTTATATGCGATCACTCCATAATTACAAAATGACGCGTACAGCTATTTTTTACAAGATATGATGCATATTGCCCTGTAATTCATAGACGCGTTTACTTATTTGGGGTATTTGAGAATCGGACATATGATTCATGTACGCATAATTGAAGGGTACGGCACTGGTATCAAATATGAGTTGAAAAAGACATTTCAAAAGTGTAGCCCACGCCTTTGATTTAACTTCATCTTACGATAGTTCGTCAATTCCACATTTAAGCAACTTTAAGATTCTTTTATTACCAAGGCAATCCCTTAATCAGATACATTTGAGTTCAGCTCGGCATTTGGTCCATACAAAATGGTCTTCCATTATATAACCTTAACTAGTGTAAAGAGGACCGTGCTCTTTAGTAATGGGCGCTGTCAAATGCGCCATTTGTCTCGCAGTTATACAGCGCGTATAAGTCGATCTCCCATTCTTTGCATCTCATTGCGTTCCATTGCCGCTGCAATTGTCATACAAAACGTTTTACGTAACTTAAGACGTCTGTTTGTTTTTAATTGGTTGCACCAAGTTCTGTGTTTGTGTTCCGTATTTCCGTTTCAATGATGTTCACAGATGTACATAGTCACGTTCACAGACAAATACACTTATTCTGAGAGACGGGCTCTGTGGAATACGTATACCACAACGTTAGTGATCAAAAGAATGTTTGTCCTTTTTTGTGTGTTGTTGTCAACTAATCATAATAATGCTATTAAAGAAGGTATTTTATACCGGAACATTATTAGAGGATTGCTGAATGTGCATAAGCGTTAAATTTTAATGCAAATATGGCATACGAACATATTTTGATTTTTACAACTGTCAGTGATGGGTTCATCTTCCAATTTACAAAATGAGTTACATAAAAATAAGAATTTACCGTTATTTTAACGTGCAGTACACATAGAATATGTTTTATAGCTTTTTGAGATATTTATATCGAAAATATGTACCAACTTTCTAGAGTTTAATATTTACAAGGAAGGTTTTAATAGGAATAAGTAAGGAACAACTTAACCTACTTATGCATATTTATAATAAATAACTTAGCACTTCTACTTTAAAATTAAAACGCACCCATATAACTTAGAGAAAACTAAACTAACTGTTTATGAAATTTAAAATAACCTCTGATAATTTGAATGTTGATGTTTTTTCAATTTGTTTGAAAATATATATTTTTTCTTGATATTTCTTTCTTGTTATTATCATTTTGTTTGTGAAAAAAAGCACAAACACAACCATATTCATTCAAACGGATCATAGTTGACCCCTATGCCTATTTTTGAGAAATTGTACTTGAATGAAAGACAAATGTCAATAAAAGGGGAATATAATTAGTATTAAAATGCAGCAAACTACAACTCCAAAAATTAACATCGTGGGTAATATAAGCAAAGGCCAGAGTTTCATCATAACAAATGCGCTGAATACAAAACAATCACCAATTATGAGAATGCAATTTATATGACCAACCTAATAATTATTGTAAAGATAACGGAATCCTCATTTATCAAAATGCTATTTGTATGGCAATCATGATAAATATAGTAAAGATAATAGAATCACTAATTAGCAAACTGCAATTTATGTGACCGCCTTTACAAATATAGTCAAGATAACAGAGACGCCGATTTATGACCATCATTACAAATGCAGAACGATAAAAGATATGGTAAAGATAAAGCAATCACAAATTATCAAAATGAAATTTATATGACCATTATAATAAATCCGCTAAAGCTATTACAGTTACAATTTACAAAATTTAAGTTTTTATATGACAATCATGATAAATTCGGTTACAATAATACATTTCATCAATTTACAAATGCAATTTATATGACCACCATTGTATATGCGCCAAAGATAATACATTTCCAAATTATCAAAATAGAATTAACATATTTGTGACAATCATCGTAATCATACATGTTTACGACACGCATTATACTAAATCCTCTAAAAACAATACTATCGCGAATTATGAACATGCTCTATCGATAATGATAAGCGTAATTATACAAATATATGACAATCATCATTATAAATCATCAAAAGACAATGCATGTACTATCACCATTATCAAAAGGAAATTTATTTACAGAAAATCATAATTATATATGTATGTTACAATCAAAAATAGTATACATTTAAATGTTTATCATGATTATAAATGATCTAAAGACAATACTGTCACCAATTCTCAAAATATATTATTATATACATATATATATATAATAATAATAAAAATAATNTTTGTTTGTAAATATTTTTACATATATAACATTTACATAAAAACATGATTGTATACTATATGAGAATATATTTTAATAAGGTGTAAATAAGCTTAAAAAATAAATATATGCATAAAACAAGAATTATGCGACAATTCATGGGGATGAAATATATTCATAGCGCTGTAGCAGACTGAAGACTGACTTCATACCCAAGACTATAAAATGACATAAGAAAAACACAATACAGGTTGGATCAACTTTTGATTTCCATTATTTGACTTATGAACAAATATTTATACCACGATACCGTAAAACGATTCTTTATTTAAGATTGCATTCATAGTGGGTTAAGTTTGTTTTCAAGTGTCCCAGTCACTTAAACTCTTTCTGCTCAATAACTTAACAATAAATTGAAATATGTAAATTCAAACATATATTTTAATTTACTGTAGCATTGCATTGTTTTAGCTTGTATATAGTTGAGTTGAGGTCAATGTTTTGAAAATAAGGAAACAAATTAGTCCACTCTTAGACTTGATAACAATAGGCATCGCACTGTTCGCTAGTCAGTCCATTTGTCTATTCCGGAGCTAATATGCCATTTTTGCAAAACAGCAAAACTTTAATATCAACTCTTTATGTCGAGACTGTTGGTCGCACAAAGAACTACCTGTACATACATGAAACAGACCTTTAAGGTCAAGGTCTTGTGGTAACAAAGCCCAGTTTATTCTCTTCCTTCCATATGAATTAAACAATTTAGTAATCGTTAAGCTAAAATGCCAGCCTATAAGACATGGTTTGACAAAAGAACGTCATTACTGTCTTCCAAATCAAGGCTATATGTTAATGTCAAATTGAACAACTTCATGGTCAAAATGATTGTCCCATGAATTTCAAAATTAAGTAACACAACTATTTACCACTATGAGATGTTGTGTCGAGCACTATCACAAACTGACAACCTTTAAGACAAGGTTATAATGCAAAGTCAGTCGAAGTTCATAATGCAGTTATTAATATCATAACTTTCTAACATATTTCACAAAGAAGAATGTGGGGTATAAACAACTTTATACGCTTCAGTGAAAGCGATTAAGTAAACATTGATGTTTGTTTCCAGACCTAACCACCAGGTTGTCCTATGTGAACTGAGAGTAAACAGATGTGACTGGCTGATGGACGACGTACAACATGTGAGTGTGGCGGCATGCAAAATACTCCTACGTAAGATGGATATCGAAATGAGCAAGGCGTTGGCTTATCAGGGACTATCCGCGCACCATTAAGCGTATCATGCTGTCGGACAAAGTGGAAGATTACAAGATTCTTGATGAAACAGTGAGTTTAATTTTTACTTTTGTTTGCAATAGAAACTTCATATCATTATATACATGCCAATTAACAAAATACGTTATAACTGTTCCTGACAACATGTATATATGTTATATATATATATTTCCAGGTCACAGAGAGTTTCTTGCTAGACAAGGAAGCGGTGATGCAGAGACGGGCCGCAAGCCGAGCTGAGACTGCCAGTCCAAAGATAGACGAGGCCGTAAGATGGATATCGAAATGAAGAAGGCGTTGGCTTATCAGGGACCATCCGCGCACCATTAAGCGTAACATGCTGTCGGACAAAGTGGAAGATTACACGATACTTGATGAAACAGTAAGTTTAATTTTTACTTTTGTTTTCAATAGAAACTTCATATCATTATATACATGCCCATTAACAAAATACGTTATGACTGTTCCTGACAACATGTATATATGTTATATATATATATTTCCAGGTCACAGAGAGTTTCTTGCTAGACAAGNCAGTACAAAGATAGACGAGGACGAAAAATTCTAGTGACAGTGTTGCCTTAGAGATGTCATATGAAATGTGATTCCTGTCCCAGGGAGCCCGTTAACATTATGATGTTATTTTTAATGCGATTCTTTTAGTGACCAGTTTTGCAAAGTGATGTCATGAAGACTGTGATCAGGCTTTAATCACAGCTTAGCCTTAGTGATATCATATGAAATGTGATTCCTGTTCTATGAAGAACGTAACCATAGTGATGTTTTATGGACATTTCATCGGGATGTATTGCGATTGCAGTTTTTGAACTGAGAGTGCTAGATACAGTGCATAGACAATGAAGGGGAGCTAGAGGCTTCATATATTGTGCTGTTTTGGAGGAAAATTACACAGTCAAAATGACAATACTTTGTTAAATCTGGTGCGTCTATGTCAGAATACGCGAAACAGCTTAATATGTTCATGATTTTTTGTTGTTGTTGTTTCTATTTGTTTTATATTGTTAAGGGTACTTACTAAACTAAAGTTTACTGTTTTGTTTTATGTGAGTAGATTTAGTTGTTAACAATTATATGGAAAAGCTCAACATTAAGTTTACTGTTCACATCAATGTAACGTCAACGTGTGTTGTTTTTTGCTCTAAATTAAATTATTTTGTCATACATGTTTGCAATTTGAATGTTTTTGCGTGATCTTTATTGTGACGGGGTTGTGCTTCTGCGTGTATTCATTATGTACATGTTTTGCAAAATACCAAATGTAAAACAAAAGTTGCACATGGATCTATTACAGTTTTTGATTAACTCACATTTTACAAATGAGTTCATCATTAAAATTACACAAAATTGAGTTACACTAAACTAAGAATGAACAAGGATTTTAATACTGATTACGCATTGAATATCTTTAAAAACTGTATAAGATATTCATGTTGACAGTAATTACCAACTAGCTTGAGTATAATAGTAACAAAGAGGGTTATAATATGAGTAAGTAAGGAATCACGTACATGTAACTGATTAATACATATTTATTATCAATAACTTACCGCTTCATGTTTAAACTTAAAACACACATCCCCATTACCTACAAAAACACTTTGGGTTCCATTACATAATTAAGATGTATTACTTGTTCATTTTGTTTGTAAAACAAACACACATCAATATTAATTTAAGAACAGTTCAACCGATGATTGTAGACCCATATGCTTATTTTTATAAGTTGTACGTGAATGCTAAGAATAACTTCAATAAAAAGGGAAGTACAATTTAAAAAAAAATGCAACAAACTACAACTTCAAAACTACACTTCTTGAGTAATATAATCAAAGGCAACGAGTTCCATCATAACGAATGAACTAAAGATTATATAATTACCAATTATTAAAATGCTATGTATATGACCTTCCTATCAAATAAAGGTAAGATAAGGATGCCATTAATAATCAAAATGCTATTTAAATGAACATCATGATAATTATAGAAAGATAACATAATTACTAATTATCAAAATTCGTTTGATAGGACCATCAATACAAATATAGAAAAGATAACAGAATTGCCAATTTTCTTAATGCAATGTATATGACCATCAGAATAAATATAAATAACAGAATTACAAATTATCAAACAAGACTTATTTTGGAACATCATACTAGATATGGTCAAGATAATGCGATCAATACTTATCAGAATGATATTTATATGACCATACTTATTACAATTACCATTGGCAAAAATGCAGTTTTTTATACGATGTCATAATAAATTGGGTTAAAATAATACCATCGCCAATTATCAGATGCAATGTGTATGACCATCATTATACATGCGCCAAAGAGAATGCATTTCCCAATTAACAACGTGGAATTGAACATGAACGCGACAATCATCATAATAAATAATCTAACGACAATATTATCAACGATTATCAACATGCAAAATAAATACTGATCATCATAATGAATGCAATCATCAAATATTGAAATGCAATTCCAAGGCCTATCATAATAAATGACAATGATGATGATTGATCAAAAATCTTAGGAATGAAAATGGAAAATGATATATTTGCAAAGATGTTTTACATGTATCATATTCACATGTTGTATAATAGATAAGAATATATTTGTAATAAGATATACATAATCTATTTACAAATATTTGCATTAAACAATAACAATGTGTTAATGAGTTCTGATAAAATATATTTAGAGTCTAGTAGCAGACAAGACTGACTTCATACCCTATGCTTTAAAATGGCATAGAGTAAACACTATACTTTGACTTAAGAATAACAGTTGACTTTGCTCATGCTATTTTGTTTTGTATTGGTTTGATTTTGTTAAGGGTAATATCTGAACTAAAGTATTCTGTTTCGTGTTATGTTAGTAGATTTAGTTGTTAACCATGATGTTAGAATGCTCAAAAGTAAAAATAAATATTCATGACAGTGACACAAAGGTTTTTCGTATAAACAAAATCCACTTTTAGATAAAGAATGACACTGTGCCACACGAAGTACAATATGTAATAGACATTTGAACTTATTTCACCGTTTGAAGTAGTTAATGGTATAAAAATAGTCTTCATATTGAGCACCGAAACAAAAGCAAAAAAAAAACGAACAAAATTTAGTAAAACGGAAAATAAGTAAGGTATATATTAAATTAACCTAACTCAATTGAATTAAAAGTTCAAAGCTAATACAATATTTTCCAATATGATCGTGATTATTGCTGCTTTGATCTAAACAAACTCAGCCTGTTTTCAATTGTTTACACCATTAAAATGAGTTATTGAAGCTGGTCAAAACGGGCGTTAATTATTGGTCGCAATCCACATACATGTATCCATTTGCTCTTTTTTATCAAAACCATTCTTGTTTGTAACGTATGAAGCTTAGTATAAATATTAGAATGTCATATTTTAAAGAACTCGTAGTATACATGCAATTCAATATTATAGTTAATAGAACGTATATACGTAAATTCAGTAACAAAACTAACACAACTGTAAAACACATTCACATTTATGCAATATTCCTTAATGATTATAGATTTACATCAATTGGTAATATAGTTTACATACTTACAAACTCGCCTAAATAAACTTTTATGTTAAAGTATCTGCGCAGGCCTCAACAGTTTAAAATTGAAAATATATGTATTTAGTGTTAATTACGTGATGGGGCTAAAAACTGCATCGACATAACCAGAATTTCGACTAAAAACCTTGAACTTAATAGTATGTATTTGATATACATTAATAAAGTGGATAAATCGTTATAATTAAGCGAGTGTTTAATATCGAAATTCATCTGTAGTTACCAAAAAGATACAAGTTTTGTAACTAATAAATATTACTTAAGCATTATTCATGCTCTTAATCATTATAATACCTACACTTTGCTAGACGTCTAGCTAATTATGGTCAAATTGCGAATAAAATAGTGCGTCGACAGACAGCAACATACTTATTGACAACTCAGCACATAAGTGTTAATATTATATTGAATAACTTGCATATAATTCTACAAAACTATGGTATGTGTAAAACCCTACCGTTCTTGGCACAATTATGCATCACACTGTCGTTATTTATACTATTACCTTTGATCAAACATATACTTCAGCAAACACTTAATTATGGTTCGATGATGAAGTTCAATCACCACATAGATATCATCAGATCAGTGATCATATTCTAGTTATTGAGTGCGGGTAAAATTTTATATAACTGAAGTTTAGTGGCACCTTTAGCGCTATTGGAAACCGCCAGCCGGGTACCATCCTTAGACATGCACAGGTTGTACGGGTACGTCATATCCACGGGGTATGTTCCGAGTATAGCACCGTCACTAGTCAGATGCACGATGGCGTGCTTGTTCTCACTGCACACCAGCACCGTGCCACCGGGCCCTATACAGGCACCACGAGGTCCCTGTATTATCTCATCCGTAACTGCTCTAGATGTGCCTTTTTCAGTGTCGTACATGTACACTGTGTGAGCGAACCTGTCAGTCAGTACTAACGTGTTATTGGGCTGGATATACGTGCTCATACTCTCACCTTGTGTGTACGTCTTTTTCAGAAACTGCACAGAGTCGAAGTCGGTCTCAACTCCATCCACAGATATCATTATAACTGGACGGGGATCATTGCGCGTACCCACGACCATGGTTGTTGGCGTCTTGCAGCATATAGTCGATACATTCGATGATATGTTAATTTGTCTGGTCAGACTGATGACATTGTCAGAGCTCACGGACATAAAACATAATATATTTTTATTTCCCAGTGTCAATACTATTTCACTACCTGACAAAACGACTACGTCTTTTGGGGTTGATTTGAAACAGTATGGTTTTCCGAATCTCTGTAGCCTTTCATTCAGTATCATACATTTCCTGTTGAAGTAATCCACGGCTACCAGTTTTCCGTCCGGTAGGAAGTCCAGTCCAGTTAGGAAAGGTTCCCTCTCATCATGTCCAGTTTTTTGTAGATCCATGGACACGAGCAGCTTAACGGTGACTGGTTTCGGTTGGAGTGGCAAGCTAAAGGAATGTTGATTTCCTAAAAATAATAATAATATGATTTTCATCATCATCATCATCATCATCATCATCGTCATCGTCATCGTAATCATCATCATCATCATCATCATCATCACCATCATCATCATCATCATCATCATCATCATCATGATCATCATCGTCATCATCATCATCATCATCATCATCATAATCATCATCATCATCATCATCATCATCATCATCATCATCATCATCATCGTCATCGTCATCGTCATCGTCAACGTCATCGTCATCGTCATCATCATCATCATCATCGTCATCGTCATCGTCATCATCATCATCATCATCATCGTAAACTGATTTTTTTAAATTCGATTACCGGTAACTCGTTAACGTTAAGACCACGCACGCTAACTTTGCATAACAAATAGCACTATACGCTTATAAGCTTGATAAACTTGATTCTGACTTTCCATGAAGCAAGCAAAACCAGACATATGAATTGACAGAGAAACATGGCTGCACCTGGGTTTTAAATAATCCCTCCTGGTATCAGTTTATAGCCAAAATGAATAGAACCAATGGCCATTATGGTGGGATGATTGCAGCCAAGGACTGTATCGTTGGTACTGTAATCAACAACCAACACTAAATTATGTGCAACCACCTCTTAAAATACCAGGTAGTCACGCCCTTATGGGTGGCGTAGTTTACCGTCCGCCCTGCACATACCAAGTATATATGGATGCAAAGTTCCTTAAGATCCGGGAATTACATCGTAACCACCCACAGTTCACCATCTGTATTACAGGTGACATGAATCTCCATAAAATCAACTCGACATTTACCATAGGCACTAATCCATTAATGATTGACACCATCCCGACAAGAAACGACCACAAACTCGACCTCTTTATAACAAACAGACCATCGTTCATAGAAAAGACACAACCTCTTCCTTGATTAAGTGATCATGACATTGTCCTTGTCCGACCTAATGACAGAATACCCAAACAACGACAAACCAGCCATACAATCCTCATATAGAAACAAACCAATATGGAATGTCTCCATCACAGTACTCATCTGAATTCACTAACACATTAAGGGAAAGACCAGATATCGACAAGCTCTGTTCCAACCTCAAGGCATTTTGCACGACAGCCATCGACGACGATGTATCATTAAAAATGACATCACCAAGATATAGTCAACCTTGTGTAAATAAAATGATAAGACATTTTTCCAACCAGAAAAGCATGCATACAGGACAGCATGCAAATCAAAAGACTTTCAGGACACAGAGCACTGCAATCATCTTCGTTGGATACAAGGTACGAGTGCAAGCGATCCTAAAACTCATATGTACAAAACTTGACATGTGACAATCATGTTAAGATACTCTATTAGTTCATTAAGAGCAAGAGCTGCGACTGCTCTGGTGTCTCCTCACTGACGAGAGAAGGCGTGACACACAGTGACTCCAAAAAGAAGCTGTCTTACTTAATACGCAGTTAAGCAGTGGTACTTACCGAGGACCACAGCTATCGCACAAACAATTACTGTTGATCCATTTCCAACTATCCACATCTTCATTGTAAGAATTGAAGAAGTAAGGAGGCTCCTAGAGATACTTGACCATTACAAAGCCACATGACCTGTCGTAAGTCCAGTCTTCATTAAGGGAAAAGAAGCAACCCGGCTAACTTCGCCAAATCTCTCTGACATCCGTAGGCTATAAACTCATGGAACACATCATCCACAGCCAGGTCATGTCTCCCCTAAACAAACTATAATCCTGGCCGACCAACATTACAAAAGATTTCGGTTTGGGCGAAAACCGCCACATTGTGTTTCGAAACAGTTATTTAGATGTGTGTTAACGCGATTTTAACGTTATCTATGTAGAACAATGAAGGTTGTTTTCTCACTCTGGATTCATCATTTAAGTCAATAAATTCCATAACTCAGAGCAACATTTGAACTTACTCGAATATTTCGACTATATCACATAGTCTTCATCAGCGATGTGCTGGTCAGTTGACCGAGTTACGTGACGTAGGATGGTCACGTGACAATCCTACGTCACGTGACTCGGTCAACTGTCCATCACATCGCTGATGAAGACTATGTGATATAGTCGAAATATTCGAGTACGTATGGAATATATTGACTCAAATGTTATCTATGTAGGTGTAAAAAAGTACCCATCTATCCAATTGTGCTCCCTATTTTAGTAAGCTAGGCATTTAGAAGCCCTGTTGCGCAGTGTTTATGGTGAATATCGATCTGGTAGACTTTGCTATGGGGATTCCCCCATAACTTAAGGTTTTGAAATGACAGAAAATATAAAAAGCGACATTTTTAGTTATGGTAGCCATAATTAATTAAAAAACTATACACAACCCTACTTTTAAAAGTTAATGATATAATATGTTAAAATGGTATTTACACAAAATGCTATACGAAAACCGACCGAGGTATTAAAAAGTCCATGGTTTAATAAACGTAAACTAAGATTTAATTTAAAATGACTACCTGTCCGTTCCAAATTTACACCAATCAAATGTTTTCCCATTTCAAGAAGCGACGATAGCTCTCCTGGATACGACAATGTCAGTGTTGATGAAACTTGAGTTTTTCTCTGTTCGTATATATTATATTCGATAGTGTTATGTTTCTCCTCTATTTGTTTTAAAAATATAAACATTTGCTGCGGTGTACCGTGTTGTACAATGGAAGAGCACATTGGTAATAGTTGATTGATTTCTTCACTATTTGCTGTAATAACAGATTGCATTTGATCAAGTTTTTTCACCTCTTCACTCTTCAAATCATTTGCCTTAGTAAGCAATTCGTGTTTCTCCGCGTCAAACAGTTTTATCAAACGATCCCTAATTTCGTCAACATCTGTTGATACTTCTAAAACTGACGCATTTAACTCTATTTCTAAATGCTTACATTTGGCAACAATAACGTCTGCATCGGATTTTAATTTGATGAAAGCCTGTTTGAATCCAAGCCACACTTCCACTGTCTGCTCTGAAGTGCTGGTTATGTCATCCAATGTGTCACACTTTCGATGTGCGATAACACAGGAAGTGCAGCAAAGCTTAGAATGATCTTCACAGAAAAACTCGAATCCCTTCCCATGCTCCGAACACTTGTCCATTCCTTTCATGTCTACTTCATCTGTGTGCGATTCCTTGTGCTGAAAACTGATCATATCATGCTTTCCTGATCTATTCACGATGTGTGACTTCCTGCAAGTTTCACACAAAAAACTCGTTACAATCCTTGCAGAAAACAGCAGCTGCTTTTGCTATGTTGGCTTTCAAACATGGTTCGCACGATTGTGTAACGACACACTCTCCAATAAAGTCGCTTGCGTTGCATCGGTTTAAATCCTGTTGTCCGCCTGTCGCCATTGTGAATTAGATGAAAAGTATCATACCATTTTTTCGTTTGATAGTTGTTTTCTATATCTAAAAGTATTTTATTTACTTAGAGATATTAAAGTGAATTCTAAACTAAACAAATCCGATTGTACTTTGTCCTCAATTTCAATCTACGAGCCAAAAAATGAACTCACAATCGCGTTCATTGTTCAGCAACAATGTTCGATATATATCTGATAGCGAATTGATAGTTTAAAGCTAGCGTTAATTAGTCCCGTCAAATTACGCTTTCGCTAATCATTCATAAATAAAACGTACCGTTTTTTTTTAATGAGAGACGTTAAGATTCTTCTCATAGCTAAAAACCTGTACATGTACACGTAGAGGCAATTATCGGGTTAATACTACTTCTAAAAATACGACTTCAGAAACCATTAAATGTTTATAGATTTTAAAATTAATTATAAAATCATTTACGATTTGGCTTTCTTGTGTTTGTCAAATCAATTGTAATAAACAAACAAAAATGTACAAGTACATTGCATTAAGGCATACAAAATACAACTCCTGATTAAGTAAAAGGGTTAAAAATATTGTTTCGTTCATTTATAATTATCAATCGAAATAAGTAAAATAATGTGTTTCGCTTTTCATCGATAATTGGACAAAAACATGTATTTCTAACAGAGCACTTTATTTATCTATTACTATAAAAAAAGTCTGAGACGTGCACTGGTGGTGTATAAGCTTTTGTTCCTTTAGGTCCAGGTTTCGAATTTCAGCGAAGGCAAAGGTTTTTGTTTACATTTGTTATCATTATAGATATTACACATTTTTCCAAACATTACATTTTTAAGTAAAAGTATGTTCAACTCCCTTTAATATATTACATTAATGATAATGATAAAAAACATAATCACTGGCATAGAAGTGTAATGTTGTCAAGATGAAAAACTACGAATGTTTGAAGTTATCAGAGGGGATAATCACCTGATGATCAAATTGAAATAAAGATGGCGACGCCAATGCGAAAATTGGAAATTTTACCGTTAAGTCGACTTTAATATTGCTATTAAATTGTTTAACAATGTCCACATCACAGCCACATTAGTAAGTATTTTCTGTTTGTGTTGTGTTTATTTTCGCCCTAAAACTCCTTCTACAAGTGGCCAAAATAAGTTGTGATTATAATTGGGTTTCACGAAGGAGCATTCTCTCTTAGCATAACAATATAGACACGTCAAAAACAAAAGCTCCTAACGAGTGAATTTATTTGGCTTAGAGGATACATGAACAAATCGTTTTGTAAGTAGTACGCACTAACATAAGTTGTACGATGTAACTGAGTCCCGCATTCGGACATGATCAAAAAGGGGTCAAAACCCTGAAACAGGTTTTCAGGTGTACACTCAAACTTTAAAGTATTATACTCAACAACTGGTGTACATTTAAACTTTAAATAATTATACCTAACAACTTGGATGATATATACCAGCTCTACTTCAAACTATTTTTATCCTATCGTCAAAACAGAGCATATACATTCTTTATTGTTTTATTTTCACGGATAACATTAACCAACCTACGGTCCACGGGAACCTTTATCACTGCACTTTCCTGTGGTTGTAGTTTTTGTTAGCTGTAGCTGTTAGATATGGTTCCTTGTCTGTCTTTTAAGATGCACTTGTATTATTAAAGAATAACGCGTTGTTTGTTTCATTGTTCCTTTAGTAAGTCAACATGTGTATACGTTTGATTTTTTTATATATTTTAGACACACTATTATTTCCTATTGTTCTGTTCATACTTCTTTTTGATCGCATCTTTAGAAATCGACACAATATGTGCGTTCTGATATGAGTTGCCTGAATAACTGTGCATGGTTATATTCATTGAGTTCTTCAAACTGGCGTTGCGCGACACATTTTATAATACCCATGATTGAAAAGTATTGGTGTGAGCTGAATAATAAATTATAGTTCGAAAAATGTCCCCGATGTCTATAGTTTCGTTCACAGACAAAACAAAAACAATTTATGACCATATGCAGATTATTTGATGTTTGCTAACATTGCATAAGCATGTAATGCAAATGAAAATACAGCATAAAACATGTATTGATTAATGAAACTTTCACACATGGGTTCATCATCAAAGTTACACAGTTGAGTTACATCAAAATGACGATTTACAAGGATTTCAACATGAATTATGCTAAATATATATTTTTCTATAATGTGAGATATTATAGATCAACAGAAAGTACCAATTTCCGATTGTTCAATTTTAGTTTAGTTTAAACCTATTTATTTAAGCTCGAATGCATCGATAGCCGTAGGCTTATATAAACGCTCTCGAGTCCGTTTCCTGGGACTAGAACCAGTACTTGGTGTCTTTGGGGGAGATCAAAGGAACGCTCCCAGTGAAGTTCGACCCCATAACCTCCGGATCGCTAGGCAGACACCATATCCACTACGCCACTGCGATCTTAACAAGGAGCGCCATAATATGAGCATGTAAGGAATGACTTGGCTTATAAATATGTTTTATCAATAACTTACCACTTATTGTTTTAAATTAAAGCGCATCATATGGCATACAGAATACTAACTTTTATAGAAATTACATATTATAGATAATAGGATATGTAGCCCTGGAAAATCCAAATGTTCATGATTGGTTCATATGTATGTACACATCATGATCTTATCATTATATTTGTGAAAAACAAAACTTCTATATTCATTTAACAATACTTCAACTTACCATTATGGGCCCCTTGGACTATTTGATGATCTATATTTGAATGATATACTATCTTCAACATAAAAGGTGAATATAACATAATTTAAAGTCTAAAAATACGGCTAAAAATATACACATTGAGTAATATAAGATAAGCAAATAAACAAGTTTGATCATAACATATGTGCTGAAGGAGATACAATCACCACTTATCAAAATGCAATTTATATGACCATAATAATCAATCCCCATTTACAAAAAATCAGTGTTAATATGACAAGCATAGTACATTCGGCAAATATAATACAATCACAATTAAACGAAAGATTGTTTTAAGACCATCATTATACATGCGCCAAAGAAAATGTATTTCCTAATTATTCATGGAAGTAACATGTATATGACAATCTTAATAAGTATTCATTTATATGACATTTAGAACAAAACATGTGCAAAAGAAAATACTATAAGCAACTTTCAAAATGCAATACATATAATGATCATCATACTTAGAATCCCAGAAGATTAAATAAAATGTAAAAGGAACATCAATATAAAACTCACAACCATTGACAATGCAAGCAAACCATTTTATATTGGGCATGACAATAGATAAATATATATTTGCAAACATCTTTACATATATACTATTCACATAAAAGGTTAGATTGTTTAATAGATAACAAGGTATTTGCAATAAGATACATATACGATTAACAAATATATGCATAAAACAAGACCTATTTGACAATAAATTATCATAAAATATATTCACGGTGTAGTTGCTGGCAAGACTCATTTCATGCTCTAAGCTAGCAAATGACAGGACGTGACGCAAAAAAGAACGACATGGCTGCCTTCAAAGTCAAGGCCACACATTCAGGTCAACATACATACCTTCATTGTCAAAATAATATTGTCTGCTTGCATACTTCCTATATATTGAGGATGGAGGTGAGTGTGGCCACACGCAAGATACTCCTGTGTAAGATGGCTATGGAAATGAGGAAGGCGTGGCTTATCAGAGACCATCCCCGCACCATAAAACGTATCATGCTGTCGGACAAAGTGGAAAACTACACGATACTTAATAAAACAGTATGTTTGGTGTGTACTTTTGTTGGCAATATAAACTTCATATCATTCTATACATGCCCATTTACACAATACGTTATAACTGTTCCTGACAACATGTATATATGCGTTTTCCCAGATCACAGAGAGTGCCTTGCTGAACAAGGAAGATGTTATGCAGAGACGGGCCTCAAGCCGAGCTGGGACTGCCAGTCCAAAGATAGACGAGGACGATAAATTCTAGTGACCTTGTTGACTTAGTGATGTCATATCAAATGTGAGTCCTGTTCTAAGGAGCCCGTTACAATATAAATGTGATTTTAATGCGATTTATCTAGTGACCATTCTCGCATATCGATTTCATTTAAACGTTGAGTAGGCTTTAGTGACCTCGTTGTCATAGTCATGCCATTAAGACTGTGGTGTGGATTCAATCACACCTTAACCATAGTGATCATGTATGAACACTTCCTTCGGTGATTGAGGTTTTATTGGACATTATTTGAATAGCGATTATATTGTGATTATGATTTAGAACTTAATGACACATAATTGAGACTTTTCATTTAGTGTTAAGGAGTCTTTTTTCCATAGTGATAATATCGAATCTGTGATTCAGTTTTTCGACATTGTCTGCATGACAATTACATGGAGTCTGAGATTCAGAGTTTACCAGCCTGTATTGCTTTTGCTGTGATTGCACTGAGACTGTTATTGGCGATTGAGGAGAGCTGGCTGGAGGCTGTTGGTATTGTGCTGTGTTTGAGACACAACATACTTAAAAAGAAAACATTTTTTTCTTTTGGTTTCATATTGTTAAAGGTATTAACTAAACAAATGTATACTGTTCTGTTTTATGTGAGTAAATTGAGTTGTTAACCATGATGTGAAAATGCTCAACATTAAATAAACTGTCTACATCAATGTGACACCAAAGTGTTCTGTATTGTGTTATCAATTATTTATTTTGTTCATACATGTTTTCACTTTGAATGCTATGTGTGGCCTTTATTGTGCCAATGTTGTGATTTTGCTTGTAAACAAAATGTACAAGTATGTTTAATTTTGACAGAGTATAAAATACCAAATGTTAAAGCAACTGCTGCACATGATTCCAGCGCAGTTTCTCATTACAGAACTTGCAAATCTATATATTTGTATTATGTATTTATTAATAATGACATGCTTAACATAATTTCCTGAATCATTATTTAAACAATGGTTAAATTTTCAATAATAACGTTTATACTATGTATACACAAGGGCACATGCATGTGATTTTTATTGTCACAACATATGTTTCCTATAACCGTCTAGTAGTTTATAATATAGCCATAATTCTTACAAATCTCAATATAAATATATCAAAATTTTCTCTTTGTACATTTTTCGCTGATTCATCCTGTGACAAACATTGTGATGTAGTTTGTAATAATAATCGGAACCACAACAGCTTCTAAAGTGATGTATTAGAATAGTCTTATAATATCAAACATTACCCAACTTTTATGTACGAAATGATATTTACTTTTACTTTTAAAATGTAAGACATAAAATACAATATTTATTTGCAATTTCAACAAACGATACTGTAGTTTTAAGTAGCGTATGGTATTTCAAACAATCTTCACATTGAGCACATAAACAATTGCAGAAATGTATTTTAGAAAGACTTAAAAAGTAATGGATATATGCCAATAAACAATCTCACTCCAATAAATAGTTTAAAAATAAAAAAAGTGTTTTCCATTATGCTCTTTAGAACTGCTTTGTTTTAAAAAAAAATCAATCTGTTTTCAAAAGTTAACCCGTTTAAACTTTAAATGAGTTATTGAAGCCTGTTCAATACGGAAGGTACGAATAGCAATCCACATATCCATTAGCTCTTTTGGTCTCAAAATCGTTTGTAATTATGACGTGGGAAGCATGTAAAAATAGCATATTTGGAAGAACCAATATTATACATGTAATTCAATATTAGTGATAATAGAATATAAAGACATGCACATACACAACTAATTAAACAGCACATATGGCAAATTACTGAAACAATTATGCAATATTCCTAAATTATGCGATATTTTACAGCTGACGTTAGTTAACACGTCGGTAGCTTGCAAGTTGCTTGGAGAGATCTGAATTTCAACTTATCTAAGGCATACTGAATGACATAAATTTAACATATTCGTATATACACATTTACTGTAGAGGCCACCATAGGAAATTTATGTTCCATGCTTAAGAACGTGTATATATATTTGTTATAACAGCTAAATATTGCCAGATGAATACCTTATGATGGTCAGATATTTGTTCAAGCAATCTGTTGATACACAGCCAATAACAAATTTGCAATTCATTGCACAGTGTGCATTTCTTCAACACAATTTAAATAGTGTATTAAACAACTGTCATTGTTCTATAGGGTCTATTTTATATCCACCTCAGGGTAAAATAAGACGAACACATACTATTGCACTTCTCAACTATATTATGCTTTTATTACACTATAGTTATTTAAAGATTTCACAATATACTTTACTTTTCATATAAGCATTAAAACAACTCTTTTCTATTATTCCTATAATTGCTATAAAATATTTCCATGTCTATGCTGCTTTCTCTATAAAACCTAAAATTTAACTGAACTAAAACGAAGCTTATTCTAACAGCTATTTTAAATGTCAAAACATCTATTCAATTTGCTACAGGAAACAAGAGCATGGTGAAATTAATTCTCTTTCAACAGAGTGATATTTAAAGTAAACAACAGGCAACACAATGTTGTTATTAATTTCATGGTTAAATGCTATCCATTAATTTCCCTGCAGAACATTCTCCCCTACCTTGATAAACTTTAGTTTATCAAAATGTCAAGTATACCAGAAGTATGCTAACTGCTTATGCTAACTGTACTCTGTCAAATTTCAAAAGTATGCCATATACTATATTCTATCAAATGCTGTAAGTATAAGACTTATACTGTATTCTATCAAATGTTAACAGTATGACATATCTTCTGTACTATTTGCTTATCTAGATTCAGTGGAAGCGTTACTATTACTATACTAACTATAATTTACTGTAATATCATACTATAATATAAACGAGACACTTTCATCTCCAAATTCTCAATCACATAATCCTTCCTTTAAAGTCTATGGTATTGAATAACGTGTTTGCTTAAACATTGAACATGTTTCCAAACCTCTTAACTACACGCAATCGCATTATTTTTATAAACAAAACTATAACATTTCACATGCATATATCTGATACAAGTTTATAATAAAAGCAACAAATAAGATACATTCTTTATCATCAAAATGTCATACAATGTATAGTAAACTAAAATGTAATTACAAGCCTAAAAGCAATATTTCAAGTTTTTTGAGTTTCCCAAAATGTTCATTATGTTTCTCTTCCCAAAAATATGGATACACAGGGATTATTATGCGCTCTGAATCAAAGTGCAAATCTGCATATAAAAACTTTTTACACCTAACAGTAATAACTGTGGTTGCTTTGTGGATTATTATGCCACTTAACACAACAACCAACATACAACTAGCTTATTTACACTTGCACTTGGTCTTGAAGCTGAGTTCTTGCTCTAATCTTCATTATCTGGCTCAATTAAACAGAGTCTTGTAACTGATCTCTTCAAAACTGATTGTCCAATACGAACACTGACTGTGCGAACATGACCATCAGCTCCTGGGAAAATCTCCACTATTCTACCAAGCGGCCATCGACCTCTAGGCTGCTCAGGATCGACAACAAGAACAACGTCTCCTATACGAAAGTCTCTGCGTTGTTGAAACCACTTCTTTCTGCCAGCAAGCATTGGCAGAAACTCTCGTAGCCAACGTCTCCAGAAGTGTTTCACGAGTTCTTGTATACGTCTCCAGCGTTTAATTGGGCTATAATCTGTGTCGTCAACTGAGTCTGGAGCAAACTGACCTCCAACTTGTCCAAACAGGAAATGGTTTGGAGTAAGCGGTGTGCAATCATCAACATTTGCAGACTGGTACGTTAGTGGACGAGAATTAATCAAACTTTCAGCTCCAGTACAAGCTGTGATGAGCTCTTCATCAGATATATCAGCTGAGGTCAAGATTGCTGATATTGCTCGTTTTGCTGATTTAATCATTATTTCATGTACGCCACCCCAGTGTGGCGCCGCAGGAGGGTTGAAAAACCACTGTATTCCTCGGTTAGCAGCACTTTCTTTGATTTTGTCTTTGTCTACACTCTGCACTAGTTCTCTTAGTTCTTTATCTGCCCCGACAAAGTTAGTGCCATTGTCAGAATACACTGAAACTGGTAAACCTCTCCTATTCACCATTCTGTAGAATGCATTCAAGAACGCGTTTGTGTCGAGACCAAATGCTATTTCTAGGTGCACTGCGCGTGTTGATAAGCATGTAAATAGACAGAGGTATCTCTTTGCTCGCCTTGTTCCCCTTCCCTGGATTGTAATGTAAGGACCACCAAAGTCTACTGCGACATTACTAAATGCACGCATGGTTACTCTTGTTCTCACTTTTGGTAGAGGTGCCATGATTTGATCCTTTGGATGGCCTTTCCTTCGTTTGCATTCAGAACACTTGTTTTCCCAGTCTCTTATTTGTTCTCTAGCCGCTACAATCCAGTATTTCACTGACAGATCAGAGAGTGTCTGGTTTGTTCCGCTATGATTGTTCTTTTCATGGGCATCTTTCACAATTAACTCTGTAACTGGACTCTTTCTGGGTAGTAGCACAGGATATTTTGTGTCATATGGAAGAAATTCAGAGTACTTTAGTCTACTGTCACTTCTCATCACCCCTTCGGTGTCTAATCTTGGATTCAGTTTGATCAGTTTGCTGGAAATTCCTACTTTCTGATTCTTACTAAGTTTATCATATTCTTCTGCAAAATATCTTCTCTGTGTCTCTTTGATCATTTCAGTCTTGCTTTCTTCAATTTCAACTACATTCAATGGCCCACGGACTCGATCTTCTTTCTTCATTTTGCAGTTTTCAACAAATCTAATGACCCATGCTCTAATTCTAACAAGGTTTGTCCAATTTGAATACCTTTCCGGACTAAGTCTCCACTCTTCTTGTGACACATAAAATGTACGCAAATTTGTTTGTGCTGTTTTTCGCATTTCAAGTTTTCCATCATTACCCACATCAATTTTGCTCTTTGGCCATTCGTTTTCACTTTCTTTTAGGAAGCTGGGGCCTTCCCACCAATTGTTCGCAACAGCAAGACTGTTAACAGGTAAACCTCTTGACACATAGTCTGCTGGGTTTTCATTTGTTGGAACATATCTCCATTGACTTGGATTTGTTACTCTGTGAATTTCACCAATTCTGTTTGCCACAAATGTTTTGAATTGTCTGCTGTTATTTCGTATCCAATATATGACATTCATGCTGTCCGACCAAAATGTTACTTGTTTGATTTCTATTTCAAGTGTTTTGCAAATCCTTGATGCCAGTTTTAATCCAAGTGTTGCTGCGAGTAGTTCAAGTCTTGGGATACTAGTAGATTCTGTGGGAGCAACACGACTTTTTGCAGCTACAAAGCGTACAATCACATCTTCATTTTCATACTCACATCTCAAATATGTAACTGCACCATATGCAATTGATGATGCATCTACAAATGTATGAATTGACATTGACTTCAGCCGTGTTTCAGTATTTTTGTTTTTGAGACAACGTGAAATCTTGATCTTATCTAAATGTTTAAGCTCTTCGAACCACCTTTCAAAAGTCAACTTCTCTGCTTCTCTCACGTTTTCATCCCAGTCAACCCCACTTAACCAGATGTCTTGCATGATTTGTTTCCCTCGCACTACATATGGCGCTAAAAAACCTAAAGGATCAAATATCCTACAAACAGTCTTCAAGACATTTCTCTTTGTGATTTCATCTGGCATGGTCATTTCATCACCGACTTTGAATATAAATTCATCATGTTTTGCTTGCCAGGATATTCCAAGAGCTTTAGTTGTTGGCAGATTTCCTGATCCTAAATCTATTTCTGCTGCTCTGTCTTCTTCTGGTATTGTTTCTAACACTTCTAGTGAGTTTGAAATCCACTTTCTGGCATGCATATCAGCTTTCTGCCACAGCTCTCTCAATTGTCTACATAGTTCTATTCCCTCTGTCACGTTTTTCGTAGAATCCATGCTATCGTCCATGTAAGTAGACTTCAGAATTGTCTCAGCCGCCATCGGATATATGTCAGCATGCAACACAGCATTATGTTGAGATACATACTGGGCTAGATATGGTGATGAGTTAACTCCGAACACTAAACGTGTGAATTCAAATGTTTCAATGGGGCTTTCTGGCGATTCTCTCCATAGGAATCTTTGGTATTTTTGATCCTCACTTGCTAGGCCAACTTTCAAATACATCTCCGCTATGTCACAAACAACTGCGATCTGATTTCTTCTGAACCTTAGCAACACATCAAACAGTTCTCTTTGCAATTTGGGACCTGTACTAAGGTACTCATTCAAACTTGTGCCTTCATGTTTGGATGATGCATCAAATACAATGCGAACTTTTGTTGTTTCTTTTTCTGGCCTCACTACTGCAAAATGTGGCAAATACCATCCTTTTTCATTGTCTTTTCTTTCAACCTTCTTAATAAAGCCTTTCTCTTCATATTTCCTTATGATGTCACTATACTCCCGCTTCAATTCAGGAGATTTCTTCAATTTTTTCTCAGTGCCATATAGCCTGTTTAAGGCACTACTATAGTTGTCAGGTAATGTCTCTTTATCTGATTTCCATGGCAATGGAACTATGTATCTATTGTCTTTGTGTTCAATACTGTTTTCTATTTGAACATGCACTTTTTTGTCTTCTACTGACATTTGGTTACACTCCGTTTCACTTTCAACTTCCCAAAACTGTTTCAATGAAGTCTCCAAGTTATTATTAGCATGGAACATGAACATGCTAGTGCTATTATGATTCTTTTCTCTATCTATTGGCCCAACACATGTCCATCCAAGTGGTGTCAATCTAGCCACTGGTTCACCATCACCACCTATTATCTCTCCAAGTGATCTATGAAGGTGCGCATAGTCAAGACCTATCAGTAAATCTATCTTCTTCTTTCTACCAGTAATGGGAAATGGTATGTCTTTAAGATGTGGCCACTGCTCTTTCATTATTTGCCAATTCACCGTTTGAAGTTTCCCAGTTACATTTCTTGTTGTTTGTGCTTCCATTGGAAGTTCAAATTCTCTATTTAAGCTTTGGAGTTTGAACATGACATTCCTAGTGCTGAATCTATCTGATTTACCATTCATAACACTAACTTCTATGGTTTTTCTTTCACCTTGGAGTTGTAATTCACATGCAACATCTTCGTTTAGATAAGACGTTGTACTCCCGTCATCTAACAATGCATTGATGACTAATTCACGATTGCCTGCTGATACTACTACCGGAATGGTTCTCAGAGCAATACTTGATCTATTATGAGCACTATATGTCTTCGAGACATCTTCTTGTGGTACTGGGTGAAATGCGTTAGCATTTACATTCAAAACATCTCTATGTAATAGTCTGTTGTGTGTCTTTGTGCAACTATTTATTCCACACTGTCCCTTTAATCTACATTCTTTCCCCATATGATTACCTTTGAGGCATCTAAAGCAAAGTCCAGCATCTTTTGCTTGTTTCCATCGTTCTTCTACGTTCATAGCCTTGAATTTCATGCATTCCCATGCATTGTGATTTTCTCTGCAAATTTGACATTTAACAGATTGTTTTTGCCTTGCGTCTGTTTTTAGGAAGAAGGTCTTTTGAGGTTTTATTCGCGGGTTTTCTTGGCGTTTCAAACCATAAATAGTCTCATTTGCATGGACTGCATATTCCGTCTCTTCATTCACAAACGTTTTCAATGTTTCAACAGAGTCTGGTAACGATTTGTCATGGAGTGTTCTCATATAGCGTGTTAACATGGTTTGTGGCAGTTTCTTTAACAAACGGTGGTATAACGATCCTCCTTCAAGATCATGAAGATGGTTTACTTCCTTTAAGTTAATAACTGCAATGTCGAGTAAATCAGCAAATTTTTCAAGTTCTTGGGGCGTTTCATTCCTTAATGGCTGGAAATTCTCTAACTCATCTAAGAATTGGTTTACTACTCTTTTGGTACCACCATATTTCCTGTCAAGCCTTTCCTTTGCAGCATTATATGCCTCTTTCGAATGTCCCAGATTTTCAATAGAATGTAGAGCTTCGCCACCTAGGTACTGACGTAATTGCAGAAGTTTGTACTGTGGGGTACTTGGCGATTCGTCAATACATGCTTGAAAAGCTGCCTTCCATGCAGGGTACTTTGTCTTGTCACCAGTGAACACGGGGATCTTTACTCTTTGAAGTTGTTTCCACATATCTCTGCCTAATGCGGAATCCGATTTACTGGCGTCTTCATGGTTTGATTCATGATCTTGGTCAGACTTATCTTGGTCAGACTTGGAGCTTACTGTGAAAACTTCATCATATAAACTCATGAGTTCATCATACTGTTTTTCAAAGATGTCAATTTCATTCAAAGTACTTGCCAATTCTGTTGAATCTTTCACCACTAAGGCTAGTTCTTTAACACTTTGTACTGCCATGTCCATCGCCTCTTCAACCTTGTCAAGAGACTCTTTCGCAAGGTCTTTGTTTGGCGCATCATCGCTTAAAATGTCTTTCATTTTATTGCGCGCCCTGGTGAATGCTGCTTTACATCTAGATTTCTTCACTTTTAACTCTATCAAATTTTCTACCAAATTCCCCTGAGGGGTGTCTTCACCTTCTTTGTCACTCATTGTGAGATGTAGAAATAGGCAAACCACGCTCTGCTACCAAATTGTTCTATAGGGTCTATTTTATATCCACCTCAGGGTAAAATAAGACGAACACATACTATTGCACTTTTCAACTATATTATGCTTTTATTACATTATAGTTATTAAAAGATTTCACAATATACTTTACTTTTCATATAAGCATTAAAACAACTCTTTTCTATTATTCCTATAATTGCTATACAATATTTCCATGTCTATGCTGCTTTCTCTATAAAACCTAAAATTTAACTGAACTAAAACGTAGCTTATTCTAACAGCTATTTTAAATGTCAAAACATCTATTCAATTTGCTACAGGAAACAAGAGCATGGTGAAATTAATTCTCTTTCAACAGAGTGATATTTAAAGTAAACAACAGGCAACACAATGTTGTTATTAATTTCATGGTTAAATGCTATCCATTAATTTCCCTGCAGAACAGTCATAAAACTCTACAAAACTATGGTTTGTGTAGATCACATTGTTCACGGCACAATCATGCAAATTAGTGTCATTATTTATAGTATTACTACAACCTGATTAAAGACATCATTTACATCAATTTATTTTTAACCGCCATTCGAACAACTGTATAATTTAAGAAAAAATCAATAAGATGATACTGCCAATGATCACCTAAATAAGGTCAATGACACATTTTAGAAATTAAGTGCAGGTAAAACTTTATATAACTGCAGTTGTTTGCCAATCCTCCTTCTGTTGGCCACCGCCAGTCTGGTTCCATCCATAGAAACACACAGGCAGTATTGGTACTGCATGTTCAACGGGTAAGTACCGATTATATCGCCGTCTACAGTTAGGTGCACGATGGAGTTTTTTCTGCTACTGCACACCAGCACCGTGTCACCTGGCCCGACACAGGCGCCATATGGTTCTTGTATGTTCCCATCAGTGACTGCTCTAGACGTGCCCTTCACAGTGTCGTACATGTACACTGTATGCGCGTTCTTGTCGGTCAGTACCAACGTGTTCTTAGACTGGACATACGTGCACTTACTCTCGCCTTTTTGTACGCCTTCTTAGGAAACTCCACTTGATCAAAGTCAGTCTCAACTCCGTCCACAGATATCATTTTAACTGGACATGGATCATTGCGGGTACACACGACCATTTTTGTTGGTGTCTTGCAGCATATAGAGGAGGCATTCGACGATATGTTAATTTGCCTGATCAGACTGATGACATTGTCAAAGCTCACGGACATAAAACATAGTATCTTTTCCTCGCCGATTGTCACTGCTATTTCAGTACCAGACAAAGCTACTACGGCTTTTGGGCGTGACTTGAACGTGTACGGTGATCCAATTCTCTGTAGTCGCTCATTCAGTGTGATACATCTCCAATTCGCGTAATCCACGGCTAACAATCCCCCGTCTGGCAACAAGTCTAGTCCAGTGAGGAAGGGATCCTTCTTATCATCTCTAGGCTTGTGTAGATCCACGGACACGAGCAGTTCCAGGGTGACTGGTTTTGGTTTAAATGGTAAACTGACGGAACTGGGATTTCCTGAAAATAATAATATTATTATTATAATTACTATTTATTGTATTTATCATTCTAATTATTATTATTATTACTATTATTATTATAAGTAGTAGAAGTAGTAGATGTAGTAGTAGTAGTAGTAGTAGTAGTAGTAGTAGTAGTAGTAGTAGTAGTAGTAGTGGTGGTGGTGGTGGTGGTAGAAGTAGTAGAAGTAGTAGTAGTAGCAGTAGTAGTAGTAGTAGAAGTAGTAGTTGTAGCTGCAGCAGCAGCATCAGTTGTAGTTTTAGTAGCAGCAGTAGCAGTAGTAGTAGTCGTACTACTGCTTACCCTGGGGCGCCCCGCCCACATAGACCACGCCCACCCAAAATGTTGTTTTAATTTATTCACCAATTGACTTCAAATTAATACTGAACATCTCTTATGACAACACGGTCTATCTCGACCATCCATGTCCACATTACCCATCCCGGGGCCCCACCAACATAGGCCTTTCCCACCCAAAATCTCCTTTTAATATAACATCTATGCGGCGTGGGTTTAAGCGTCGGTCTCTGCCGCGCAAGCTCTTGTTTGTTATATTTTACTGTGTGGAACCGAAAAGATGGTCGAGCAATTAAGGTTCAGCCTTTTACTTCAAACGACCCCAGATCGAATTTCGTTATGAATAACATTTATTTAGGTATTTGTGTCTGTTATTTTCGTTTACTTGATGTCTTTAAATCCGTTTGATCAATCAAGTCATGTGTTTATATATATATATATATATATATATATATATATATATATATATATATNCTGTCTACAGAGATTCAACAACACAAATACATTGTAGGCAATAGAGTGAAATAACCCTTATCTAATTGAATAGGGAAAATGCATTTTGTAAATAATTCATCATCATGTGACATTGATAAATTGACATAACAAAATGTAATATTATAAAATGTTACACATTAACAATAGAATAATGAGAGGCGCATTTTTCCATATTTATTAAAAATATTGGTATCTCGCGGATCACTTAAAACGAAAAGTAATCAATTGCGTAAATAAATGTATCAACTTGAAGAACACACGAAGAACAATTTGTTTATGTGCAATAATGTTTACCAGAGGTTAAACGGCTGGTGAATGTTTCTTAGAATCTTTATAACATAGTGAAAAGTGGAACTTGGATCTGATTACACGGCATAACACTTATACAGATAAGGAGATGTATGAAAGTTATGTACAATATATAATGTAAATAGGTTTTCGTCATTAGGTGACTTCTGTGTTGCTTGAATACTGTAAGATTCGTGTTTTGTACTATTATACTTTGTGATGCTGCTCATATTTAATCACGAGCTAAAAACAATGCGCCTGATCAACATTGGTAATTTGGCTGATTTTACCTATGCTATGATATGTTATTTAATACCTGGTAATGCAGCTTTTGTTTATTTAGTTGGTTCAAAGATTGGTTATGTCCACATCATGTATTGCTTCAAAAATGTTTAACTTACGAGATGTCAAGTTGCCGACACAATATACGCTGTCTTTGCCTTCGAAACTCAATAGCTTGTGGTATGAATAAAATGGCATAATAAAGCAGACGTTATGGATCTAAAAAAAGTGATTGATTCACAGTTGTGTACACTTTGGATGGCCCCATTATTTAGCATTTAAATAAGTATTTTTTATTTTGGTCTTATCATAATCTACTACATGTAACATCATTTTTGTCATGCCATCACTCCCCCACCTCCTGGTAAACAAAAATGCTCCAGCAGAAATAACGTCACATAAGAAAATGCCGCAAGTAATGCTCATGGTTTTATTAAAGCATATTTGATAAAAAAAAACAGTTTTGTCGGCATTTATAAGTATACTCTAAAGAATTATGTAATGTTTATACAAACGATATTAAGACAATTAATTAAAATACACATAAGCCCTATTTAAAAAGGACAAAATCAATAGATATCCAAACTTTAAAGCCACTTGTGGGAATGTGAATAAAGGTAAAGGTCGTGTAGCTAGCCAAAATTAGATATCTACATATAATAATAAACTACCAAACACATATAAACTTTCACCGCCATATAAGAAAATTTGGTGCAGCAAAAGATAATAGGGGTGGGATTTTACAGTTCAGGAAAGTGGCCTGCAAAATATGGCTTTTAGTACATACGATGGCATTTATTGATGATATTAATCTAAATATTAACACACAATTGTTTGCACTTGATTGTGAGACAAAATAGAGATTTTTAATGGGGATTTCGGAAAGTACCGCAGAGCGTGTACCGAAATCCCCAATGTTTTTTTGTTTACATATAAACGTGATATAATTAATATTTAAAATTGCTGATATGACATTCATTAATCTTTATATTAGAAAGTGCTACAATTACATAAGTCGGATCATTTGCTGAAATAAATAAACGTTGAAGCTGCCACTCACACTGGTCAAGATCACGTTTGTTTAGTATTGTTTGATGGTTAACATTAAAAAGTAAGCATAGAGAAAAGCTAAACAAAAATAAATAACATATATTTACAAATAAACAATAAAATGGAAACGAAAAATAAAACCCAGTAATAAAGATATTTTACAATTTACAATTTTTTAATTTTACATTAATAACATAAGCATTATTCCACTGGACTATTTATTTTCATAAAGTATGCAGGAAGGGAATAATTCTTTATTGGAAATCCTGCATACATTTTATAAATTCCATGATGTTGTTTTTCTACCCGATACACGTCATAGGTAATCAATAAATCAATTAAGCGTGTCGATGATATAAATAACGCACTCAACTACCGTAAAATTATTTATGCTTTGACTGTTCAGAGAAAGGTGGACTATAATGTGCCCTAGAGAGTTGAGCGCGACTAAGTTCTCGTTTTGTGGCTTAAACAAGAAACAGTTGATGACATGCGAGTTCACTGGTTAGTCTGCTCTTAAGAGGGGACTTGGATTTGCATACGATAATATTATATCACACCGAAAATTTAACCATGGGTGTCCCGCTTTTAATGTTGTATACCCTTACCCATACATTTACAAGCGAACAATCATCCCAGAAAAACTGCAAACAGCAGTGGTACTGGACGAAAATATCGACTTTAGAGGTTGACCGCACCCAGACCTTGTCTCCCAAAGGTAGCATAGCGAACGCTCGCACACTAAAACAACATTCATCAATTCTCTGAGTTGAGTTCGGCAACACTCATCCTTCTTGAAAAATGTGAAAAAAAATCCAGTTTCATAAAATGAAGAATACTGCATTGTGAACATGTACACTCCAGCTTCTGGCGCCATGAAGTGTCCAGTTTCAGGGTCATAGCCACCACCTTTGTTTAACATGACTTCCTCGAATACAGCTGTTTTGTTTATATGATTTCTATTTACATCCTATGACATCGTTCAAGATTTGAGATATCAGTCCGTCGAAGTTCGACCATAACCCGATGCATGACGGTTTGTCCTGAAAGTTAAAAAAAAATGTTTATTTGCTTTGTCTTGTATAAGCACAAGATTGGCGTAAGGGCGAACACATTGGCCGAGATTTTACATCGAATGGAAACGTGTTCGAAGTTTATTATTTTTAAGTATGGATGGAAAATTTTAATAACTGGGCGAATATAACAAGAAGGCTAAATAAGAGCGGCACGCACAAGGGCCAAGGTTAATGTCACATTTCAATGACAATTGTCATTTAGAGTACTTCGGGCTAAACATTTTTTCGTTCATCATGAAAATGGGTTAAATCTAACCAGTGCTTAAAACGTTCTGGAGCATCATTTTTCATTGTAAAGATTCATTTTGAAATTACTTTACAAAGGTGACAAGGAAAAGTTCGCTATGTCAAATGTAAATGCCACAATTCAAGAGCAAAGGTCATATATAATTAATGAACCTTAAACACGTTGTCCGGAGCATTTCTTTGTCCATCCTCGATTGAGTTTCAATTGATAGAAGTGACAAGCTCAATGAAATGCAATGTCGGGCACAAGACAAAGATCTTAAGTTCAATGAAAGGGTCACAACTCACGGTCACATATAATCAATTTAGCCTCAAATGGTACCGAGCATTTATTTGTCCACCGTGAATGTATGCCAAGATGACTTGGCAGACAAAAAAACAAGTATCGTGAGACGGAGTGTCACGCATAACAACTAGGACCCTAGGTTTGCGGCCATATTCACGAGTCAAATGTTAGTTATAAGAATACAATCCATCACAATGTCTTGGTAATAGTGTAGTCTACCAGGAATCGGTATTCAAACAGTTTGACAGAAATGATAAGCATTATAGAATGGATTTTTGCAAGTAAAAACCATGTCCCTAAGTTCGAGTTCTATGCCACTGTTAAACGTAAAGGGTTTAAGTGAAACTGCTTGTTCCACGCCAATACCGGGTCAAATGTCATGGTCAATTATAAGAAATCGATAAAAAATATCTTTGTCATAAGCATAATTTTATGTTTGTCAAGCATCGATCAAAGACTTAGTTTTGTTTAGACGGCGCGTTGTATGCTTTAACTGAGCATCTGGTCCCTTCGGCAAAGGACAACGTCAGAATTTATAGTCAAATAAATACACTCCTATCAATTTGGGTGATTTTTAACCGGCGGGCTTTTATTAAAAGTCCTTCGTGCCTTTACCTCATTTCAATAAAACAGGTAAAAATTAAAATAAATGTATTATAAATTTACGTTTTAAGACGATATGTATATTAAAATAACGTCACGATGAACATATTAGTTTCAGAAGTTGAATCGAGTTAAGCGTGGCACAAACAATATTATGGTACTTCATTATTAAACCTTCAGACACGTGCAAGAAAAATACAATAACAATAGAGAATATATTCCAAGCACGGAATAATTGCTTATCGACCCACGAGCCTAGGTTAATATTGGAAATTTTTATAAACTATACCCCATAACTAACTAGCTTTTGGTCCACAAACGCCGTCGTTGTGGAGCTCACTTTGTCGAGATTTTCAGTCTTATTTTTTGCAGAAGCAGCGATGAACGCCTCGACTTTATATATGGTACTTTCGAGTTTCTTTATATTTTCGAAATGGTCGCATAAGACTTCTTTGAGCTTCGCATTGTCATCCATTATTCTCATTTGTGTTTCAGTTATCTTTTCCAATGTGTCTTTCAGAACAACCTCGTTCCGAATCATTCTTTCCAGTACTTTTTCATCGCAGTCAAACTGTGAACGTTCAGGACACGAAGGCTTCATAGAAAATAAGACTCCTAATAATATCCCCGAGACGCCCGTTAAAACTAAATTCAACATGTTTGTTTTCTGATTTAACATAAATGAATACACATAGGGTTAATTGTACGGAGTATTTATCGATAGCAAAGCTCCATTCCAAGCCGTAATTATACCCATACATGTGGGATCGATTTACACCTGGCAAGTCCATATATCGATTATGATTCGATATCCTTGCAAATTTCAATTTGAAACGAATGAGTTAAACGTGAAAACAAGAATCGTTCTTTAAACGTAGAAGTTATACGAATAAACACATGAAATACATTTTGAACATACATATACAGAACATCTAAAAGCATTAAAATCCGCCTAGCTAAGAGTGCGCATGTGCTGCTAGTATTTATTCTTGGCACACAATTCATTACATGATAGTTTTTCGGCGAAGCTGTTTAACCATGGTTTTCACCTTAGCTGACCTTTGTAAGAGGGTTAGCTAAATTCGCAAATGAAATAGATTTTGTGAATTATGTAAATCAATTTGATTTAATAGCTTTATATAAAACTTGGCAATCGCGTTTGCGTGAATAGGGTGATGTTTTCATTGATTATATTCTTTTTGAAAATATTAGATCCCAGATAAAAAGTAGTATTCGTAATTCAGGCGGTGTATTACTGTTTATAAAATAATCTTTTAGTCGATACGGCATGATTACAAGAATATACAAACAATTTACGGATTGTAATGTATTATATGTAAAAAAGGGAAATGCTTTTTTTACCAAAATATTTGATAATGTACTTTACATATGTATCCCGAGAAGTGTCTGCTATATATGACGCACAGAAAAACGATGGCATAGGTCTATTAAATGACACATTAAGTATTATAAAGTCAGATTTCACAGATACTTCGTTTCTCATAGCCGGGGACTTGAACGCTCGTGTGAAAGATATGCTTGAATTCATCCCCAAAGACGATGTTGATTTTATTTACAGTACATAAACCGACTACCAAGGTGATAATTGTTGCTTTTAGCGTAATTTGAAAGACTTGACGATGTTGTATGCATGATGTTCATATGCTAAATGGTCAACTGTTCGATGATAAAGTCGGCACTTGTACATGTGTTGCAAATGACGGTCATAGTACTGTAGATTATGTCTTAGCTTCATCTGATATTTTTCATATTATTTTTCCTCAGGTGTTGATTTTATTGATTGTTCTCAGATCATTTTCAATTGTACTGTTCTTTGTATTGCAAAGACAATGATAATCGTATGCGTACTGAAGAGAATGATATGTCTGCTAAACATGCATGTTTACAATATAATTGGAGTCAGGAGGGTAAAGATGAATTTGTAAATAATTTTGAGAGATTAAATGAAGCGTTCATCAATACCGTCAACACAACGAATTCCCTTGAAAAACTGAATGTCTTTATAACTATATTCAAAACTACGGGTTCACAAAATGCGTGTAAGTCAACATATGTGTACAGCAAGGCAATCAGGGAGTAACCAGTCTGATTGGTGGAGCCGGGTATGTGAGGTGGGAAAGCAAAACAAGTATCAACTATTACGTCGGTTTCGAATGACACTCGAGAAGATCTACAGGATGCCAGAAACGTGTTCAAAAACTTAAAAAGAAAAAAGAAGGTTTAGAAAAAGTAGAAGAGACGACCTGGTAAAGGCCCGTACTAGCCCAAAGGCATTTTGGAGACAAATACATTTTTCGAATGGAAATCCTAATACAATAAAATGTATCGATGACAGTATTTCTGCAATAAAATTGGTGGACTACTTCGAAAACCTACACTTGGCAGACAATACATCCACTTCCGTTAACCAGAACGAGTTTGCAGAACTGGCCACCCACATAAACACAGACGTACTAGACGGTGAGATATCTGCCGACGAAGTTGAAGCGAGCATTCTTTCGTTGAGAGGTTACTGTAGCTCAGGCGTAGATGGGTTATGTATTGAAATGCTCAAACAACCCTACCAAATCATTGGGCCTTATTTGAAAAACTTATTTAATGCTATTTACGATGAAGGTAGTTTACTCGCGGAATGGAGCGAAGGTATTATTGTACCGTTGCACAAAAAGGGCAGTAGTGACGAGCCTCATAGTTATAGGGCCATATCAATTATAAGTAGTATGAGTAAAATATTTACAAATATATTAAATAAAAGGCTACCTAGTTTGTGCGAAGAAAACGATATTAATTATTGAATCTCAAGCGAGTTTTCGTAGACATTATTCTGCGGTGGACAATATATTTAACCTGCAGGCTGTTATTATAAAATACTTGTGTAAGAAAAGGGGGACATTGTACGTGTTCTATATTGACTTCTTTAAAGTATTTGATTCGTGTGTTCTTGACCATTTATGGCATTGTTTGATCAGGAAAAGGAATCAAAGAAGACAGCAACGTTTTGCATATTTAAATCAATGTATAACAACTTAAGGGCGTGTGTTAAAGTAAAAAATGGCTTAACCAGATTCTGTAATTGCTCGATCGGAATGAAACAGGGCTTTGTCAGCTCGCCTCTGATTTTTTCACTGTATATCTCTGTCACCACCATTGGATGATTATTGAAGAATTGTATTTTGGGCTTCCGGCGTTGCATTACAATTAACCATATGTTATTTTATGTTAGGTTATGTAAGCGTCCAATCAAATTTGAATAACATTTCCGCCTGTAAAACAGAAACTGTTCGTTATAGAAAATGTGCCTTGTCTACAAACAGTTATCACATTTACATTAATAGGTAATTCAATGGACGTTTTATTTTCTGAAGTATAGGGTATGAAAAGGGATACTACAGTGCGTTTTGCAACGATGTTGACTGCGTGTTCAGCATGAAACAATTTGATCTCTTATGAAAAGACTTGAGGGATAGAACAGTTTCACATTCAACTCTCGAAATCAATACAGTTTGTGTTTGTGCCTCTATATTTAGAAGATTGTCAGTGCCATAGCTTTTGTACTTTACTTGTAAAAGGCTCTGTTCTCATATTAAGTATTATACTACTACAATTATGCATTAAACATGTTAGAGCATTAAGCTTTAAACAAGCCGTCGTTCCAGCAGTGGAATAGTTACCTCACTTTGATGGATTGCATTCCACCCTGCAAGGTATGAAGGTCAGTTCGCGGTCAGCAACAGAATCGTTATATAAACGCTATCGCGTTAACTATGTGAACTTAAATTTAGCTTTACCAGAAATATCTTCAATGAAGATATTCGGTGATATTATTATGGTACAATGTATGTCAATTATAGGTTCTTAATTTATTTTCAACAAATCCATGATAAGTACTATTTTAAATTAATTTAATAAGAATTATTCAACCTTATTTACCAGTTTATTAAGCAAGAGCGCGATGATTCACGATACTATTATAATCAAATAAAAATCAATGTCAAAACACTTCAACATGTCTGTTCGAAGAACGCGCTTATAAATATGTACGGATGATTCGTGTGTGGCCGGTTGACTAATATGTTCTTATTTCATTTTCATTCGTTTGTTGTATGTCTGTTCTGTATATATAGATATATGATCAATACTATCTAATAACGTGAAATAAGACAGGAAATCTTGCGCAACAACCCCGTTATTGATTTCAGTGTGATGCAGCTAAGAACTGCTCATGAAAAGACATTCGCTATCTATGATCTTATTGATTTAATTCTTTATCTTTAACGAACACCAACCATTATCAACGCGTATATATATTTTAAAGATATTTCTTGTTTTTAGCTTAAAGTCGGTCTCTTTTTACTATGTTTAATAACATTCTATACATGTTTTAATTTCGTAAATACGTAAATATATTACTGTTTAAACGGGGGCGTCTTTGAACGACTTGAATAAAAATGCAGTAGTAATATTTGGCCTTCAGTTCTATAACTGCTAGATCAATTCGTCGGCTAATTTCACGAAGTGTCAACTTAAAATAGACAGAGTGTGTCGCGTATTATGTTACGTACACCTTCCACAGCATACCTTTGCTAGAGAAAGAGCCATTGCTGAACATTTAAGTTTGAGATTGTCATCAGAATTTGTATTTGTCTGCAGGAATGTATAATTTGTTACTATACCGTATATTATAAGTTGATCAGTCAAACTGCTGACATCATTTTCCATTTGCAAGTGAGTCTGTCACAATTCTTACACACGTGTGAATGATTATTCTTAGACATCTATTATCGTGCGTATTTTTGTGAGAATATCGCTTTTCTAAACGTTTATCGTTGCGACAATTTTATCTTACAAAGTATTAATTGCATTTTTTCAAAGATTAGCGTAATTACAATTTTCCAACTTTGCGCACAGATTCTCAAAATAAAAAGTGTATTCAATGGAGCAACATAAAAGTACATGCATATACATATATATTGCAAATACCTGCCCGGTTATGGATAAACGTCATTTGACACTTGTTAATTATAAAGTGTTACACATGAGAAACGATGGAATAATTTGATGTGTTCTGTTCTGAACATTTGTATCCAAACGAGGTTTTCTAACAAAAACTTAATGAAACGAGATGCAGCAAAACTGCTTTTCTTCTTGTAACATTTCAGTAAACACCCACATTGTCCTATGCTAGAAGTTTTCGTTTCGTTTTTGGCGGGTTAAGCGTCATTCGAGGTTCGCTTTCCGAACTAACTATAGGCGGATAATTAAATTGGTTATCGCACATTTTGGATCTTCGTTGCAACAGTGTCGAAAAAGCAAGAAGGAATATCGGAGAATGCCAGTTGGACATCATCTGAACATCAGTCGTTTTTAAGAAAAGAAGTAGAGAACGATTAAATAGAAAATGGGACTTTTTTTTTTTACATTATTCCGTTCGTTTAGGAAATGTGTCAAATACAAACACAGTGTCAGATTTTTAATTCAAATCTGTGGCTTGTACGCAGAAGTTTGATATTTAAAGTGAGGGCCTATGTAGTTCGGAAAGGATAGAAAAACTTGTGTAACTGCAGGACTTCAAACATGTCATTTAACGTATTCACTCCGAGGTAGAAGCTTTGCAGAAACGCGATAAAATGTTGGCGATCGCAGATATGTTGGGAAACAGTTCACGAGTACGCCAAGCATCGTTTGGCAGATGGCGACAATTACGATACAAAACTCCGGAGCGCTGTTGCAATAGCTAACCCGAACTGCCGGTTCCAGTCAAATGACGTCAACAACAGAAGGTTAAAAAAACTAATGGCGCTCTCTGCATTCAATAATATTCAAGATATTTCCGTCGCTTTACAGCTTGATATTGCGAAGTTGCTGCACGACATTATCAAGGGAGTGCTTTCCAACACCAGCGTCTTCCGGTCGTTCTTGGACACATGTATCGAATGCCATTCGAGAGAGCACCAAGTTATGAAGTTGAGTACAGTGATTTGGCACACATGCCTCTATATGCTTTTTCACGTTTGAAAACAGTAAAAGACCGTATAAAATCGCACATTGATTTATGGGTTAAGAAATTGCATGTCTGTGGTAATGTGATTCAATTTGTGTCAGAACAAACTCCCGTATGCTTAAAAATAACGCTATATCTCTAAAACGTAAAACTATTGAAAAAGCTATAATGGAATCATTTGATAAACATTGCATACAAGATTGCAAGGCGGCTCTGAGTGTAAACATTGAAATTTAATGTTTAAATTTGATGTAAACTCATAACATAGACATTCAACATAATTACCAACAGTATTTAGCGTTCACTTGGATTAAACATGGAAAGCAGATATTCATTGTGTTGTTTGGTGCTGCCTTTCGGTCTGCGTTGTGCTGGATATATTTCGAAGGTTTTGCGTCCCTTGACTAGATATTTGAGATCAGCATGGGATGGCGTACTGCTACTCAGAACGATTGTTTACAAGTGTAATAGGACAGGTTTTCTCCCTTTATTCCAATTATTGCCCTTTAAATGTAACTATCTTTAGATGTATTTTACTTGAGTGAATTGGTGAAAATAGTTTATAATAATATGTTGTGTTCAATTGGTTATCAGTCAATTGTACATTTTGTATGACGATATTACGATATATATGTCTTTTGTATAATTGTTGTATTTATTAATTGTATTGGAGACGAGATGTAGTCTCGGTCTCAGTAGTCTGTTGTGCGACGTGTTTGGAAATTGGAGTTAATCTCCGCACTTTTCCTCAAAGGAAACCATGACCGGTATGTTGTAACACGTTCGTACAATCTTATAGTAAAAATAAAATAGATAACAGTTAATTTCCTAGTTGCTTAGTTATTCAAAAGAGTTAATCTCTTTAACACCTCTTTAGATGTAAGACGTAGAACCCGTTCTATTACATTGGTTGAGATACGGGGGAGTCTTTTTAATGGGATACAATAGAATGCTCGATAATAGGAATATTTGAAGTTGATTAGATAAATATTCAGATATTGATATAAGGAGTTGGTTGATATATCGAGATTTGAAGTTGATAGTAATATTTAGATTTGAAGTTGATTTTGATATTGAGATATAACGTTGATGGAGATATTGTGCTTTGAAGTTGATAGAGATATTGAGATTTAAAGTTGATAGAGATATTGAGACTTGCGGTTGATAGAGATATTGAGACTTGATGTTGATAGAGATATTGAGACTTGAGGTTAATATAGATATTGAGATTTGAAGTTGATTGAGATATTGAGATTTAAAGTTGATTGAGATTTGAAGTTGATTGAGACATTGCGATTTAAATTTGATTGAGATATTGAGATTTGAAGTTGAGTAAGATTGAGATTTAAGTGTTTGGTAGTGGTAGTGGTTGATTGAGACTGTGATTTAGGATTATTTCAGTTTGATATTGAGAATTATCTGAGTATTGAGAATTTTACTGATTACTTCGGATGTGCTAGCTAGTTAGGTTTTAGTTCAGTGTTATTCAGTGACGGAGAATGTTGTTTTAGTAAGACATTCACACCGATTCCAACACGAGGTTTTACACTCGGTTGATGTTCTTGAAATTAAACCTGTGGTTTTCTATGATCATTTGATTTGGATAGACTGTATATGGTGACTCTGATATAAGTGCTGAACAGCATAAACATGGCTTCTGATATTCCGTATTTGGAAGAGTTTGAGCAGCAAGTTAATGATCGGAGCTTTTATAGAGTTGCGCCCCATAGACAACTTTACAATGATCCTTATGAGACTAGAACAGATACCACCTTAAATAGGAGGTTTGAGCATGAAGCTTTAAGTAGTAGAGATTTAGTAGACTATGCAAACCCAAACACGAGACCCACAGGTAGAAATGTGATGAAATTAGAAGACTTAAAAACAATGTTTAGTTCTATTTTGGAAGACAAATTGAACAAATATAACGTGAACCTAACAACAGCTGATACTAAGAGTAATGTTTAGTCGAATAGAAAGATTAATGTTAATCGTAGTCAGAATCCAAGACATGGTACTTCATGTTTAAGAACCGTAGCTCCTCCAAACTATAGAGTTGGTGGTAGGAACAACCAAAGTAACTTTAGAGACAATACCTATCGACACAACTTTCATCAAAATCCAAGGAATAGTAGAGTTGAGAATCTTAATGCAAGGCAATATAATAGATTTGATATGAATTATAGACAGAAATTTTCTAGATCAAAGAATGCAACGTCCTACATGGATACAATAAATTGTTATAGAGACATAACTTGTAGATATTGTAATGGCATTGGTCATATAGAGAGACGCTGCCCTGTAAAGAACCAGCTAGTCGAACGCACAAATAGAACACTCAAGGCAAATTCGTGTAGTAGTTATGTTTGTAAGGGCTGTGTAGTTGTAAATTCAAAACTGCANTAACACGTTCGTACAATCTTATAGTAAAAATAAAATAGATAACAGTTAATTTCCTAGTTGCTTAGTTATTCAAAAGAGTTAATCTCTTTAACACCTCTTTAGGTGTAAGACGTAGAACCTTTTATTACACACGTAATTGAAAGAAATCCCATACGTGTCCAACTGGTTTCGTGATAAATTATTAGAAAGGTCAATGGTTACCTGCTTCTGTGACAGAGTCGCTGGGCTTAATTTGAAACATGAACAAGTAAGCGTAGAAGTACAGGCGAAAAGGTTAAGAAAACTAATAATTGTTATAACATTATTTCTTTATTCTTAAAATGGGGTTTTCTTTATAGGTTTGTCGGTACTATTTCATTAACGTTTAGTGTCGGTATTGTTTGCAATATTATGACGCATAATTTATACATTCCTATGGTATGTAAATCGACTCGAATGGATGTTGATATAACGTTAGATTAAGATTAAAAGTCTGAGCCTTTATTTTGAAGCATAATTTTAAGTCGATACTTTGTATTTCGATTTGTTCATTTTATGAGTCTCCAAGAAAAAATAATTGTTCGTAGACGCGAGTGACTTTGCTGGCACCAATTTATTACTCAGTAGTTTAAACGCAGTATTGAGAGTTTCGTTTTGTGATAACAAATGTAGTGTTACTAAGCACAAACTTAGAGTATGCTATTATTAATTTTAACGAGTAATTGTCTATATAAATGTAAAGGTGTATACCGACAGTGAGAATGTTTTAAGGCCCGTAGAATAATGGCAATGTGCACGGAGTTTATGATTGTGATAGAAGTAGTCTGGATTTCTAGAAAGTCTATATTCCCCCGTGGTCATGGTGATTGATTCGTATTTTATGACATTTAAGTAACCTGTTTCGTCCGATTCAGTAGCCGAATGGTTTGAAAAGAAAGCAAAACAAACCATTTTGGTTCGCATGCCGTAACAACGTTCTGTTTTAAATGTTTATTTTTAACATTGTAGATCATTGAGAATGATATACGATTGGCTATTCTACATCATGATTGAATAATATTAAAATCAGCTATACAGAAACGGTTACGACAGATATAAATGAAGGTTATTTGTCCATTTGTATTCATCCATTGTTTGTTTATTATCTTTGAATGCTAAATTTATAATTAAACATATAGATAAGCAAAAAAAGACATAAAATATATTTATTGTATGTTATATGTTGGATCTAGATTCTGTGATTCTAAATATAATTGTGACAAGCATTGTACCACTCGACTATTTGCCTTCATATAGTATGCGGGTAGAATATAATTCTTTATTGGAAACCATGCATATATAACCTAAATTCCATGATGTTTTGTTCTACCCGATTCACATCATACGTCATTAATAAATCAATTAAGCTTGTCGATAATATACATAACGCAATCAACTAACGTAAACTTACTCATGATTTGACTGTTGAACAAAAAACAATAAATTGCGTTAGGAGGTTGAGCGGCTTATGCTCACGTTTTGTTGCTTAAAAAACAACCTATGGGTGACTTGCGAATTAGTAGGAGGGGACTAGGATTTGCATTCGACAATATTATATAACACCTTAAATAACAGAATTATTGACCCGTTCATTATGTTCAATGTTGTTTTCCCTCATACATTTACATGCGAACAATAATTCCAGAAAAACTGTGTAAACAACAGTCGTTACGATTGGAAACATCGACTCTAGACGTTGACCGCACCCAGACCTTGTCTCCCAAACCTAACTTAGCGAACGCTCGCAAACTAAAACAAAATTCACCACTCATGTGCATTGCGTTCGGCAATACTCTACCTTCGTGAACAATGTAAAAGAAATTAATATAAATATCTCCGTGAAATGAAAAATACTGCAGCGTGAACATGTACACTCCAGCTTCTGGCGCCACGAAGTGTCCAGTGTTAGCGTCATAGCCGCCACCATCGTTACGCTCGACGTCTTCGAATATAATAATATCGTTCATACGATATGTAAACGTTTGTCTATGTTCTGCGCTGCCTGTGACACCAGTCCGTCGAACTTGGACCATACCCTTTTGCACGATGTTTTGGCCTGAAATTTGACAAATCAAATGATTATTTGCTTTGTCTTGTTTACGCCAAAGGCATGAAGTATAGGCAGGAGGGCGGGAGATTTAGCATCGAAAGTAAACTTGCCCAGAGTTAAATGTATACAGTATGTATGGATATTGTAATAACTGGGAATGTATAACAAGAATGTTAATGAAGAGCGGAGCACCCAAGGACCAAGGCCAAGTTCAATATCACATTTTAACGGAAATGGTCATCATGATTACTTTTGCAGACGCATTTCTTCGATCAGCATGACAATAGGTCAAATCTTAGAAATCAGCGCTTACAACTTTTCAAGAGGCATCACTTTGTCTAATATATATATATTTTTAATTACTTTGTAAAACTGACAAGGAACAGGTCTCTATGCCAAATTTTAATCCACAAATCAAGGACAAAGGTCCTATACTATATACGGAGCTTGAACACGTTATCCGGATCATTTCTATAATAAGAGCCTCGTTCTGCGAAAAGGGGGTTTAATGCATGTTCGTTAAGTGTCGTCCCAGATTAGCCTGTTCAGTCTGCATTGGCTAATTAGGGACAACACTTTCCGGTGTTATGGTATTTTTCGTTTAAAGGAAGTCTCTTCTAAGCAAAAATCCAGTTTAGGCGGAAAGTGTCGTCCCTGATAAGCCTGTGCGGAATTCAAAGGCTAATCTGGGACGACACCTAACACACATGCATTGAACCCCCTTTTCACAGGGCGATAATCACATGTATTGAGCATGGGTTAGTCCACCAGGTATTGCTTTCAAAGTGTTTGACAGCGGGTCAAAGGTCAACGTAAGAATGTACAGGCACAATTATAAACTATTAGCACTTTATCTTGTGCATTTAATTCTTTGTTCAATCGAAGGGTTTTAAGATAATATAAGTGATGGCCATGCTGAGAAGGACTTTTAAGCAAAAGACCTAGGTACCTTGAGCTAATTTCAATTACACAGGTCAAATGAAATACACTTATTATAAATTAACCTTTTTAGACCATGTCTTGTAATTACTTAAAATATTTTTTTATATTGACGGGCGTATCTCTGTTGCAATTGCACCCTGCAAACGCTTATGATGCTTTTATGTTCTAGAATTATTAGATTCGTGTTCTTCTTATAAAATATAATATTGAAACGGCATGACCCAATTCAAAACGTGGTCATTGTGTCATTTGTTTTTTAATTTCACCACTCAGTGTCAATTGAAAGAAATCAATCATAATCGCTTTGTCACAAACTGGTTTTTGTCTACCATTGAAGCATTTTGTCGTAATTCGACAGAAACGATAAGAATGATGAGAAGTAGTAGGAAGCAGGTTCAACGTTAACATCAGAAATCAAGGTAAAAAATAAAGATTCCAATCATTTGTTCTCGATCAGTCTGAATGTATTTAGAGTGATGGCAATTATGCCATCGACTCTTGGGCCAGTAAATTTCATAGATAAACTGTAAAGGTAATTTATCAAAGTCAAATGTAATATACAAGTATGAACAAATCGTACGTTAAGGACACTTTATGTGATATTTAAAATGTGTTACAATGCAAACTATTAATTGATTACCTTTCGGTTCAATAAGCGACGTGATTGTAGAGTTCATTTGTTCAAAAATCGAAGTTATATTCTTGGTAACAACATTGATGAAAGACTCGACCTTATCAAAGTGACTGCAAGTGAGTGTCGTTATTGTGGAATTTATTTCTTTAACAGCTCCAGAGACATTCAATGTAGCCGTATCAATAAAGGCCTTAACATTATTATGAAGACTTTTCTTAGTAACTTCCAACTGTGCGTGCATGGCTTCGTTGAGCTGCACTCGTTCTTCCTTTATCCTAACATTTGTTTCAGTCATCATTTCCAACGTGTCTTTCAATAATATTTCAACTCGAATAATACGTTCTAGTAGTTTTTCCTTGTAGAGACCTATAGGAAATGAACGATCCATGGAAAACAAGACTCCTAACAGTATTCCGGATATGCCAGTTAAAACTAAATTCCACATACTTATATATCTGTCACTGCGTACAATTAGTATCTTGTTTTCATTAAATTTGAAACTGATAACTTATACATGCGTCGTTTAAATCACCAATGTTGACTGATTATATTTGATAATATTTACAAGTCTGTTTGATAAGCGTACACTTTATATTTGACCTTAAGTTATTTTACAAACAATTCGTTGTCCCTTAATTAAATGATAATATCGTAATATCGGTTTATTGAACACATATGTTCCGAAATTATTTTGACTAATACGGTATTTTATATAGCTGATGCAAATTTCTTTCAGTTTTTAATTATAAAAGATACTACGGTGTGTTATTATCCAAACACAGCTTTAAAGATTGTGAATCTGTAAATCTGTAAAATCTGTAAAATAATAGCCTTGTTTTGCAAATCAATGCATACTTGTTTTTGGATATGCACATATTTTTAAAGACCCAATCGTTTTACTTAATATTTCCATTGGCAGCAATTCCGGACTAGACCATCCCGATCTTCCTTATTACGATCACGTTTTTCGGACCAAAAACGTATTAAATTTTTAAATGAGCCCGCTAGTTCGAATTGCTCTCCTAGGGGGCATTAATTAAAGACATACGACTTACAACTTTTATATTTGAAACTGCGTTCCGGTACAAACGAAACTTGTGAATATCAATTACCTTCTTATGATTAACAATTGGTAAATTGTCCTTGTACTAGATTATTCTGATTGGTTTTAATTGACACTTGTTGGCAGGAGGTATGGAAGTGCGCGTATTAACTATCATTGCTTTTGAAGTTGATAATTATTTTATTTATTTATTTATTATTATTATTATTATTATTTATTTTTTTTATTATTATNATTTTACTTACTTTTATGATCTGATATTTTTTTGCTATTTGCTATAAATGTAAACGTAAGTTTAAAGGCAAAAACATCTATTGATTGACTTGGACATGGGCAATTGGCATACTAGTTTATTGTATTTTGAAGTTGATATGCCGCTGTTATACACACATTTGCACAAATTCAGATTCTATTAAATTACTTGAACGGGACATGGACATTCAGTCCAAACGAGATTTCTCAGAACAGGACCACTGTATCACCAAATTTCACATAAAGTACCATTGAGTTGCTTAATTCAGAGTCGTTCAGATCGTTCAGGTTCTCTGCATATGTAGGACATCATTGTGAAAAATAGATTTAAAAAATAAAAAAAGTTAAACACCTTTGAAAAGAAATGCTGAGGGGTTTAATATTTGGTATGTGACTTCCTCTTAACATTATATACTGGGTCTTTAATATTTATGTGCAAATCAAGGCCATTGAGAGAAAAATGACCACGCTCTGGTGGACACAGGGTAAATATAAAGTTTAATCAGCAACTTGTTTTCTAACACGATAACAACATCATATGTGGTCGTTTACAAAGCATTTTGAATTCGAGTCCTTGGCTGTAAAATGCTTTATATAATATATAAATATGAATAATTATCAAACAGACAATATTCGGATAATCATAGGTCCCTCAGGTTTGTAAGTTTGTATGTAACATCTAATAGTGGTCTGGTCCTTCAAATACATGTTTTAACATCCTTGGGTGTGCATAGACTTATTTAATATACATGTTATATCAAATGACGTGAAATATTTTCAAATGACCCATACGTTTCGTATTTAATATGTAACTCCTTATAATGATCCTAACTTCAAGTATATTAAATTATGGACATGAGGGTAAAAGACTAAAATGACTAATTACTGACTTTCAGAATATAGATTTTATACACTGTATATGGTATGTAAAATTTGTACCCTGGCCGTTTGCAAACACTGTTAAGAATATGCCTCTGGTGTGAAAACTAGCCTCGCCACAGGGGTCACATGCTAATTATATATTATATCGAAATAATAATAATGATAAACATCCAAAGGCATGATATATATATATAATGTTACATCATATGGTACTCCACTATAAAGACTTATATAAATATTTCCATGGGGTACGCAAATTGAGGTCCCGAGGGTAACATAGATTACCGAGATATAGCTTTGACATGAACAATAACATACTTGTCTACAACTGCAAACCGAAGGTCATTATTGCTATTTCATTTTCGTGGAAACCACACGATAATGCATGATGAGTAAGTTGGTTCCTCTTTCCTAGTTTCTTATACCTATTTAAATGAGGAATGTATGTATTGTTTTTCTGCAAAACCGTATATGACATTGTTAAACTTGAATGAGGAATAAGGGACTGTTCCTTATTCCTTATTCAAATAAAAAATAACGAACTAGAAAAGAGAAACCAATTAACTCTCCATCTATGATACTGATTATGTTTTTGCGAAACTACCCTTTAAACATTCTATCGCAATAAACAGTGTGCTCCAAGTGTAGCATTTGATGGTCCAGCAAAGGGTTGTAGTCAATGTTGAAAATCATCATTTACACGTGAATAATATGCGCACTTAAGCTGATCAGACATGAGTGATTTACGCAATACTCATGTGAAAGATTATTAGATGTTGACCGCACCCAGACTTTATGAACTAGCTTAACGAAAGCCCGCAAGTAAGTGATTGTCGTATAGTCAACCGTGTTAAAAGTAAAAGCTGCATCCTGTTTAAATGTTGGTAACACGCTGCCTTCGTGAACAATTTCAACGTATTTAACGTCCTTAGAATGCGTTGGACTGTGTTGCACCGTGAACACGTACATTCCAGCTTCAGGCGCCGTGAAGAATCCGGTGTCAGGATCATAGCCGCCACGTTCGTTAAAGATGACAGACTTAAATACAATTTTATCATTTCTCTCATATAAAAATGCACTTGCAGTCGTATGTATATGTTCTTTGTTAACTTATTGATGGTCTGATTCTGAGGACGGTTGAGCATGGAACATAACTTGTTGCACGGCATTGTGTCCTAAAATTTAACAAATATATGTTGTTGTTGCTGTTTTAAATGCTTTTTTAAAAGACAGGACGTAATTATGTTTGCGAACACCCTAGCGGAAGGCCCTGCGCTTTGGCTGCGACAAAGGCTTGTAATGAGCTTAATGTGTTACGAACATATAAAAAGTGCTTCTAATTCGTTGGATTTCTTATTAATATCTTATACGTATTAACATCCTTTCATGGAGAAATTCGAAGTTTTATTCCCGATAGTGCGCTTATTTATCAACTAAAACCAGTATCACTTGCCCGTTGTCTATTAAACATGCTTAAACTACGAACATTTATTTTCTAAAATTTCCTAAAATGTATTTTATTAGAACTTTATAGAAACTATTTTCTTTAAAATGTGATGACCACACTGAACATTTTATAGGATTTTCATATGTTATAACAAATCGAACGTAAAGGCAACGATTTATGTAATTTCGGACATGTGGTTTAACTGCCAAAATTAACATGAAACTCACCTTTACGTCTGAGTATATTTAATTACCGTTGCGATGAAAATATTAGTTTCAGAACTTGAATCGAGTATTTAGTATCACAATTAATGTTCTGTTATGGCATGTATTAACCTTTAAACACTTGCGCGAAAAACACGAATATAAAAGAGCAAAAACTTCAAGCAAGTAATGAGTGCTTATCGAGTCACGAGTCTCAGGTTAATGTTGGCAAGTTTTATGAACTATAACCCATAATTGACTACCTTTCGGACCAGCAAATGACTTGGTTGTATAGTTCACTTTGTCGAGATTTTCAGTCATATTTTGTGTAGCAGCAGCGATGAAGGTGTCGATCTTATCTAGGGTACTGTTAACAAGTGCCTTGACGGTAATGTTGATGTCTGTAACAGCTCCAGAGACATGCTGCATTAAAGTGTCAACGAGAGTAATATTTTGTGTAGCAGCAGCGATGAATGTGTCGACCTTATCTACGGTAGTTTCAACGAGTGCCTTGACTGTAGTGGTGATTTCTTTTACAACTCCTGATACATGTTGCATAACAGTGTCAACGAAGGCATCAATACTTACATCAATATCATCGAGTTTCTTCTTCGTAACTTCGAGCTGGGTGTTTTAGGCTTCATTCAGCTTCACCTTGTCATCCATTATTTTCGTGCGTGTTTCAGTTATCTTTTCCAATATGTCTTTAAGTAACAACTCGTTCCAAATCACTCTTTCCTTAATTTTCTTCGAAGTCAAGTTGTGAACGTTCGGGACTCAAAGGCTTCATAGAAAATAAAACTCCTAATAATATCCCCGATACACCAGTTAAAACTTAATTCCACATGCTTGCTTTCTGATTTAAAAAAAATGAATACACCTATGGTAAAGGTATACGGCGTATGTATCGACCGTGAAGCTCGACTCCAAGCCGTTGAAATACCAATTCATTAAGAATCGATTTATACATGGTATAT
>VMBQ01004720.1:0-21105 GCA_007657795.1 Dreissena rostriformis
TGCTTAGGGGTTGGAGAACTGGTGAATCCACGCTACATTTATTGTTGAACAGTATGTTGTTCCTATAAAGTAGTTCAGTACCATACATCATTAGAGAGAACATAATACAAAACCATTGAAATGAAAGGGATTACTTCTAATTATATTATAATAAGATATTTAATGCGCGACATTTAAGATGTAACAAATCGGTTTTCACGTGTCCCTGACATAATATTTAACACCGTTCGCGAACGAATACTTGTCAACTTGATCAGCGTGTTCACAATAAAAATAAGACAAGGATGACCCCACGTTCCGCTTTTATCTCAAAATTCCACTAACCTCTATTCAAATGCACAGAATACACAGTCGCGCAAGTTCACATTTAAAAAATGGTAATAACTGCATCAGTTGTATCGATAACAAAAAATGTTTTTGCATTTTCATCGCCATATCAGAAGTTCTTTTTGAGTTACACGCTAGTAAAAAATTACAGTTTGTGCAAAAACGGGCTACTAATATCAAAATACGCAAGTTAAAGACCATACCTGCGTTTATGTCGAATTTCGAAACAAGTCGAACAAACATATTTCGGTGCGCAAGTGTTAAAGCTGCTGAATTAAAAATATTTGTACAGTTTCATCACTGCTGAAGCAAATCTGTCAGTTATTTGCGATACAAACATCTGACTAACAAAAAGTAGATGCGGACGTGCGGATGAAGATCATAAGGGCGGACAAGAAAAAATCTATATGACCCTATCGGGTATTGCACATGTTAGGGGAGTCCACCGTGTGTGCCTTGTATAATATGATCAGAAGAGTATCGCGCCCTGACAAGCTTTTTACGACGTCAGATTCAATGTGGTTTGGTTAGGGCAAATGATGACAACTCTGCCTACAGAGTGTACTCGTTATCATAAGTTGAATTGTTGTTCTCATATTTAACTATGTAAACACAATAAACTGTATTTATGTGTAAATTGGTTTAATAAATAATACACAAGTACATGTATATTTTGTACAAAAATGAACATTATTTTAAAACGAAATCCTATTTGATTGCGCCTGTTGAAGTCACGTGCAAGCACAAACTTAATTTAATGTAGGTATTTTGTATTCACATATTGACTATGATTACTTATATTTTTACACGGGCTTAAAACGTGCACCAGTTTAACGGCGTAGAACTCAACATACATGAGCATGTATGTATTTAATGATATGCGAGAATCTCTTAATGTTAATCAAATGTGAACGTTTATACACCGTATATTACACGTTTACAAACTTTCTTTCAGCACAATATCAGATATGCCTTTAAAGTAATACGTTATGAATATACCCGTCATGCATTAAATCATTAACGACGGTAAGTACTTCATTATTTTATCACAATCTAACACTCGCGTAATAAATCATATGTGTGCCTGCTTTAAGTCACTATGTAAATATTCGTGTGAATAATCATATGTAAACATACCGGTACACTTATTTAATTATAATACTGTCCGCACAGGCTCATCAAGGGCGACACTTTTCGCTTTTGTGAAATTTGTCGTTAAAAGGAACTCTATTCTAAATGAAAATTCAGTTTAGGCGGAAAGTTTCGTCCCTTTTAAGTCTGTGTGGACTGTACATGATCATCTGGGACGACACTTAACGCACATGCATTAATCCCAGTTTTCCCAGAGCGAGACTCCTAGGCTAGTGGGCCCCTGTTAATTCCCACCCCTACTGTCGGTTCTTATCAACCATAAACACTCTCTGTTGAGAAACGCATCTCCACCTTGTCCGCAAGGTCTTCCTTATTCAACTTCCGCAATCCCCGGATCAGCTGCGCCACATCCGCATTACGCCTACTAAACGTCCGCCACTTCTCCAAACACTTCAACGCTTGCTCCTCCACGGTTTGGTCACTGCGCGCGCTGTAGATGTCAATGAGTTCAATGTCGTGTTTCAGTTTGGTCGGCTCCCGCTGTGGTTCGAACGGCAGACACTTGTACAGGAGTTTCCAGTCGCTCGCTATTTCCTGCGCCACGTAGCGGCAGGCGTCCGTCAACTGACCTGTAGGAATATCAGCATAATATATTATCAGGTAATCCGGTGACACGGATGTAACGTATTTATTCGGCTTCTTATTTACTATAACAATAGGAATAATAAAAATTAAAAATATTGAAACTCCAGAAATATTGTCGGCTAGTCTTTTATTGACGGAGATCGACCAATTGCTTATATAATATGATATGGAAATACAAGCAGTGCAACATTAATCATAAACATGACTGAAGCTGTGGCCACCACCTTGAAACTATCAATGCAAAGCATGTCAATGCAAAGCATGTCAATGCAAAGCATGTCGATGCAAACCATGTCAATGCAAACCATGTCAATGCAAACCATGTCAATGCAAACCATGTCACTGCAAAGCATATCAATGCAAACAATGTGAATGCGAAGCATGTCAATGCAAACCATGTCAATGCAAAGCATATCAATGCAAAGCATATCAATGCAAAGCATGTCAATGCAAACCATGTCAATGCAAACCATGTCAATGCAAACCATGTCAATGCAAACCATGTCAATGCAAACCATGTCACTGCAAAGCATATCAATGCAAACAATGTCAATGCGAAGCATGTCAATGCGAAGCATGTCAATGCGAAGCATGTCAATGAGAAGCATTTGGGGGTTTAACGTGGTACCTTTGCAACTTTAAAAAATAAAACGCAAAAAAAGGGAACCGGAACAAAATGTTTGAGTATAGTTTAAACCTATGAACGTAAGCACGTTCTTATCCGTGTAGGGTAGAACAACCCTTAATGTCTATTGGACATCATCTGAACCTTGGAAGACGAACAACCTACCCGATCAAAATGTGGGCACCGTATTCATCGCACAACTGATAAATGTACTGAGTTGCGTGTACTGAGAATGTTCAATTGTAAATTGTACGCAAAGAATGAAAGCGAAATGTGGAAGAAAATAACATATATTATGATAATGTTCACTTGAATGTTTAGTTACTTCAAACCAAAAAAAAAACTTACTTGTCTGTTTTTATGAGAGTTATTAACAAAATATCGATGGTGACATATGAATTTCTCAAACGGTTTTGGTCCAATAAAACAATTATTTTGAAAGTAACGTAAATCATTAGATCAAGCGGGTCGTATTTGTAAATTGTGTTGAGTACTTGGTGAGCGTTTTGTAATAGAAAGTGATCCATAGTATCCACGGAGGACAACGCGTGTTCATATAAGTCGTGCGTTTTATAGATAAGACAGTTTATTTATGATTTAAGCATATAAACCTCATCGTCAAAAACATTCACGCAATAAAGCAAACATAGTTACAGGATATATAGGGGTTATGTTGTAACACGTATGTGAGGCTGTTTTCAATTCAATTAAATCGTTGACTCTTAAAATCAGTTAAAAAGCTTAATGAAGACGCTTGAAATGGTATCAATCAGAATGTAAATTATAATATATATAGGATGCCAGTATTTCAAAGGCCCATGTCTATTATATGATATAAAATAATATTGCCAGAAAACATACGAGTGAACAACTGATGGCACGGACAAATATACGCTTTCCAAATCAAGACGTTATTTTTCCAAATCAAGACGGTTTTGTTCCAAATGAAGACGTTTTTTTCCAAATCAAGACGGGGTTTTTATTTTAAAAAAGACATCAGGCACCTCCCACGTAAATGTTTTCCTTCGTGATAGAATTCCCGACGCCGACGGTAGAGTTTTCTGAGTGTTTCCGGCGACATCTTGAGTACCCGGATGTGCTTCATAACTGTCGTCTTCCGGTCCAGATTATCCAGTCGCTCGTGCATGGACTGGTAAGAGAAAATAAAGGACATCTCATTAATAAGCACAGAAGAATTTATTTAACATTTCATGTTAAAGGCCCTGTTTGCTCTGTTCGCCGTTAAAGGGTCGTATTCACGAATTGACCATTCTAAAAGCATGTGAATGAAACCTGTTATTTTCTATTCAAATTTGTTGGTCTATATTTTAGGACAAATGAATTTTATCTCAGGACTAATTTGCACGTCAACGTTTAATATAGTGGTCCCTGAGTCGATCCCGGCGGAGGCATTTCTTTTAATTGTATCTTTTAATGAATTGCGTGTATTTGGTGTGTGCTGTTGTGAAAATGTTGAAATTAGATAAGTTTCGCGTCATTCAAAAATGGGTCTTATGCCTTATGCGACCAGCGTGACTCCAGACCAGACTTCGCAAATGCTTTAACGTCACGCACTGTCTCGTGGTTTTGTTAGCGGACATGGAAGCTCCTGATCAGACGACGCGAATGCGCAGGATGGTCTGAAGCCATGCTGTCCACACGTTGCATAAAACCCTTTTTCACATGACGCGACTCATAAGATGTAAAAGATTGTGTTCTACAGGTTTTAATGAAAACCCGTGAATTTGTTTTTTAAAATCATGGCTCTGACTTTTCCGGATTTTAGAGTTTTACTGACTGTTGAGTTTTATATATTTAATATTTACTTCATTCTTATGTTTTAATCTGTTCCCACCTCTGTTGATCGCGTGTTTAATCTTAGTAGATAGAATGCAATCAAAGTTGCACATCATCGTTCGAATCCTATTAAGAAATGACATATTAAGATGAAGGTTATGTATTGAAGCGATCAAGTACCACTTTCAAAATTATATGTACATTCCATAACCATCTCATATTTAGAACACATTAATCATTTATTAGAAAACACTCTTTATTCATCAGGATTAAATATCACCTCGTAACGACTTTCTTTTTTTATTATGTAGGGGATGGTCTACAACTGTAATATAGCTGCTATAATAATGTTTGACACGCACTTTTTATTGTATCTATATAATATATATACACATTATCAACTCATTTTTACAATCATTTCATTCCAGAATTTACAGTGGCACAATTTCTTTGTTATACATGTACACACATATCATGTGCAGTAGTACTTGAGTGCCTGACCCTGAATTATTTTTAATGAGACGGTCATTGCTGGCGATTTAGCTTGGACATTTTACTTAGAATATCCCTTTTGCATGCAAAATAAACGAACTTGACCCAGATTCTGACTCGTCCAAGATATTGCAGTGCTCCAGGGTTTGAAAAGGGTCAGGATGGTAACTTGTTAAAATGGCACTTTAGCAAGATCCGTCATATTACCCATGTGGCATATTTTCATTAAAGCACGCGTTATAAATGCATATATTTCATATTAAATTAATTTTCATTATAAGTATATAAATGCATTTGCGTTAAGTGTCCGCATAGGCTAAGCAGGGACGACACTTTCCGCCTAAACTGGAATTTCATCAAGAACAGTCTTCCTTTAAACGAAAAATACAATAACATCGGAAAATGTCGTCCCTGATTAGCCTCTGCGGAATGCAATTGCTAATCGGGGACGGCACTTTACGCACATGCATTAAACCCCCTTTTCACAGAGCGAGGCTCATGTGTTATTAACAACAAGGCCGACCTATATTACCTTTAACTCGATATCCATGCCTTCAAGACTAGTGTTCATCTCTTCGGACTCATGTCTGTTCGTAACAAGTTCTACCTTCAATTCATAGGTTCGGTCAGAAATGTCTTTTTGCTCTTTTTCGAGCCGCACCTTCTGTCGCGTAGCAACCGACAACCATTCGGATAATCGGTCAATTTCTTTCAATGTTTTGGCAAGTTTTGTGTGCATTTCTTCCTCCTGACGCGGCGATAGCATGCGTTTGTTTGACAACGACGTCTTTGCCCCTTCTACAGTCTCTATTTTATGTTGAATCTGAAACTCTAGGCGCTCGATTTTCATCTCCAACGTCTGGATGCTGTCTTTGCGTTTCTTTTTCTCTCTTCTATACACGGCATAATCCTTTTCAACCTTTTTCCGCACTTTAGCGCGTCTTTCGAGGCTCCTTTCCAATGACTCACGTCTTTGATGTAATTTAAACACATCCTGCTGAAGAGTCTCTTTGTAACCATTATTAAACAGAATCTCCTGCTGCAGTTTATCCGGGAACGCCGCGTCGTCGCCCGTCCATTTCTTGATCTCGTGGGCGATTTCCACAATTTGCACACAAATACTCTCCATCAACGTCCCAATGTTGCCGCCCTCCGTCACGAACCTTTCGAATGAGGACTTCACGTCGCTGTATCGCAGAATATCACCATTTATTGCCGTCAACATCCGCTCAATGTCCCTCTTGTAATTCCGTATCTGCTGCTCATACTCAGTCACGATACCCGTGTCGACGCCGCCAGTTTCCTCGGCGAAACTGAGACAGTATTTGTACACATGTTCCTTTACACAATTCAACATCCGCTCCCTCACCTGTGGGATCATCACCTCAAACTCTTTTGAGCGTTCACAGATGTGAATCAGATCCCTGAACGCCGCTTGATTCTTCACTGTCTTGTCGATATGATTCCCATTTGCGTGTTCCATAAACTCCTTCCAGTTGTTAAACTCGCCTGTTTCCAGTCGCCATGTTTTTACGATGTCCTTAAAACACATTGCGCATGCGTCGAAATTTATTTCTTTCTTCGTGAAATATTTCTGGGCGTAGTTTTTTATAACGGTGCACAGATCGTTTACGGTGTCCTGGATGAACCTGTATTCAACCTCTCTGGAAGGAGGAGGTCTACTTCGTCCTTCTTGAAGTGACCTATTTGACCTTGGAGTGCTCATGGCGTCGCAAATTACGGTAAACCATTATCATGACCGTCGACCTTTCTCTGACGAAAGGACACAAATATCAAAACGTTCACATCATCACGTTCTCCTTTGAATTCCACATTACAAGTAAATTAGGCTGAATGAAATTCAATTTTATACACTGTGACATCATCAACTCTGACTTCTTAAATCCCAACCATTGATAAATCAAATGCCCTGTCGCTTATCGTTGCGCTGTTAATGATATCTTTTTAAATCCGTAGAAAGTGTTATCATTGAAAACTCGCTCAATGCTCTCAATGGGCGTCCTCGGTTGGGAAACACGACCGTTTTGCGTTGCTATGACGACCGTTTCTTGTACAACTCTCTCCTTATGCCTTTGATCTGAAAGAAATGGTGATGACGTTATGTTTAATATTGGCGATATGTATTCAATTATTAAACACTGCAACTCCAAGAAAAATGTAAACTTAAACATGTATTCAAATATTTTCACCATTCACCATTTGCTTCAAACACAAACTCTTTTTTAAACATAACAAGTTAATAAATCCATACATATATCGATTAAGTAATCAATACACAAAATGCTAAATTTAAATTCTGTCTGTCTGTCGGTGTGTTTGTCTGTGTGTATGTGTGTCTGTCAGACAGTCTGTCCGTCCATCCGTCTGTTTGTCTTTCTGTCCGTCGGTCAATTTGCTTTCATGTTTGTCGTAAAACACAATTTTGTCACATAAGCGGTACGCATCATGTAAATTAAAGAAGTTCTGATACATTTAATCCCATGTTCTACGTCGCTGAAACTGAAACGCGAAACATTGTGGCTGAAGTATGTCTGGTACATTTCACATTAATGCAATGCGCGTGTAAAATCTGTTTTAGTTTTAGTTAACCATGCGTGTAATGGACACCGATATAACGAGGACAATGCATTAGTAAGGCGATCAAGTGAGAGAACTACTTGTTTTATTCCTAAAGAACATGCAACAGGAATCACGCCAAAGTAAACGTATTTTTAAATTTGACACCAACCTCTTCAAACGAACGTTTTGCCTGTTCTTGATAAATGTTAATATGTAGTGAAAACAAGCAAAGGAATGTAGTATGTGATATAATGTATAAGAAAAATATATACTTATCAACACCCGCAATAGATGATTAACGCATACTTTCAAATATTTTCTTTGTTTTTTTTTACAATTTTATTGATGTCTCATCTAAGACGGGAAATATATATCCATCATCGCCCACTAACGCGTATAATTCTCTTTGCCTCCCAACTCGACAGGGAATTAAACGAAAATCTTTTTATCAATATGGTGTGAGCGAATTCGTCCAAAAGATGTTATCTTTAAGCTTAAGTTATTTCAATATTGTTCCTCGGTCTTATTTGTATGTCTCTATCTGTTAACGACAATGGTTTTAAGGATTTACCTTAACACTGCAGAAACACTCGTGTGGTTCAACACAATGCAAAAGTATGTGAGCCGCGTCCCGCGAAAACGGTGCTTAATGCATGTGCGTAAAGTGCCGTCCCAGATTAGCCTGTTCACGACACTTTATGCATGTGTATTAAGCCCGGTTTTTCGAAAAACCGGCTCATTTTCTACAATATTTATTTTGATGATGTGAGTGGTTGGTGATAACGGACACAGAAATGTCTTACAATTTTAAGAATCGATATATCACAATAATGCTATTAAAATTTAAATAGATTGTTTAAGCGATTATAATAATTCTTTAAGCCAACATGTTGGTTAGCACAGTCATATGAAGGTCTATATGCGTTTATATCAGAACACAGTTCTGTACTAAACAAACACGTATAAATGGATCGAGTGTATACGAAGAATGTGGGAAACTATGCCTGATGTGAAATAATGATTTTCTTTCAAAAATATACGCGATGATTGATTGTGCAAAGCCAATACGTTTCAGAATGTTTAATTATGTTTAAGAACACTTCAGATAATGACACTCAGTAAATTTACAATTTAGTCCATACTAGGGTGTATTACTGAACGTTACTAAATTGAATTCATTCAGACATGTAGAATTTCATAAAGACGTATAAATGAGCCGCCTTTGGAGAAAACTGGGCTTAATGCACGTGCGTTAAGCTTTGTCTCAGATTAGCATGTGCAGTACTTTCAGGCTAATCAGGGGCGACACTTTCCGATTATACTTTATTTTCGCTAAGAAGAAACTTAATTTAATCGAAATTGCAATAGAAGCGGAAAATGTTGTCACTTACAGGCTAATCTCGACGATACTTTACGCACATGCATTAAGCCCCATTTTCACAGAACGATACTCAAATAAAGTTAAAGAAATAAACACGTATAAATAATAGAAAGAGAAGATGTACCGTGTGTTTGTGGAAGAAAAAAGTATAAATAAAAAACTGGAGTATCAGTAGTGACGTTGTTGCTGTCACAATAAATATATATATATATATATATATATATATATATATATATATATATANCCATAAATTACACAATGGCGATAAGTAAATGCCAACGAAGATTTATTGGCATATGATAAGTAATCATAGAATAAATTATTGTTCTCTTTTATAATCTGAAAGATCATATAATTATCTTCTATATTTACAATATGTGATATAAATCGTTGGTCAAGGGTCACAGTTAATGTGCCATAACCATCAACGAGACAGCGCTCGCACAAATACGGCAGAATCTCGACTTACCAACCCATTTTACGTGACGGCCTCGTAGCCGCCGCAAGTGGCAATTATCGGGGTGAGCAGATTCAATGGGCATCGCTCCACCATATGAGCCTCGCTCTGGATAAACAGGGCTAATGCATATGTGTAAAGTGTCGTCCCATATTCAGGGACGACACTTTCCGACTAGACTGGATATTAGTTTAGAAGAGACTTCCTTTAAACAAAAAATCACATAAAAGCGGACAGTGTCGTCCCTGATTAGCCTGTGCGAACTGCACAGGCTAATCTGGGACAACATTGTACTCACATGCATTAAGCCCAGTCTTTCCAGAACGAGGCTCAAATGTACAAAGTAATTTACTCTTTTCCATACACACGCATCGTTAGGAAGCAGTTTCAATCATATAAGTGACTAGCTCTAGTAGCCTTTTCGTATTTTCAAAAAGATTCGTATTTAGTGAACCGGAAGTCATGTGAACATGTACTAAATCTAAAGCTTATAATAATGAATTTTCTAATAATAGATTATTGTATCTTTCATTATACTTTGAATTTGTTTAAATTGTTACTTTTCTAAATTTGCCACAATTATAAACCTTAAAAGTCCTGTGAACATGTACCAAAATGTATAATAACGATGTTGCTTCTAATGGATAACTCTATAATCTGTCATTATATTTTAAATTGGTTTACATGGTTTCTTTTCTAAATTTGCCACAACTACACGCCTTAAAAGTTTCATGGTAGCACCTTCATAGCTTGTGTTCAAATATTTTTTTTCCAATGTGAGAATATGTACACCGTTGGTTAAATAATAATTCATTGTATTCTAAAATTGTTAAGGTATGCAGCTTTTGATGTATATGGTTATTAATTAATTATAATAATTATGGAGTCTTTCACCATACTTACCTTTAATTTACAAGTCCATCTTACTTATGTGAACCACTTTAAATTGTCTAGAGTACAAGAAAAGAAACAGAACAGCAACGATTAATCATAGCGCAGAGGAGATATAATACTACCACTGGGTATTCAAAAATTAGTAATACACATCGCAGTGTCTTTAATTCGGCCATCGTTGTCGAGCTTATCTGGGATTTAAATTAACACGGGTGTAGAACTTGGTAATAGCTGTGTCAACGCGTCAACGTTTGCGTATTTCTTATTCCACCCTCTAATGCAGTTGACTATTTAAGCCCTCCCTACATGACATTTGCTTATATGCATGTACACAAAGAATGAAATTATCGTTGTAATCTAGACAAAGAATGAACGTATCGTTGTAATCTAGACAAAAAATGAACTTATCGTTGTAAACTGGACAAAGAATGAACGTATCGTTGTAGACTAGACAAAGAATGCACTTATCGTTGTAAACTAACAAAAGAATGCACTTATCGTTGTAAACTAAAAAAAAGAATGAACCTATCGTTGTAAACAAGACAAAGAATGAACGTATCGTTGTAAACTAGACACAGAATGAACTTATCTTTGTAAACTAGACAAGGAACGGACTTATCGTTGTAAACTAGACAAAGAATACAATTATCTTTGTAAACTAGACAAGGAATGAAATTATCGTTGTAAACGAGACAAAGAATGAAGTTATCGTTGTTAACTAGACAAAGAATGAACTTATCGTTGTACACTAGACAAAGAATGAACTTATCTTTGTAAAATTCTCATTCACCACACAAAGATTGTACCGAAAATGAGACACATCATAACCAAATATTATTTTAATTCCACCAGCACAAATATTTATCAAATCAAGTCGATTCGACATTTTCGTATTGTAATTGTGTATCGACAAATAAACAACTGTTTGTTTGAGGCTATTAAAAAAACTGTGATATCGTGTTTTAATTCCTGACTATCAGAATTCCTACGGAAACGAATCAGTGCCTTCACTTGATAACATCGTTATCAATAACATTTTATTCAATTGTGCAAAAACATCTGATCTAGACTTATGTAATGTACGTATAACTTAACGTTTAAACATTCGTATAGTTTTTGAGCTTAAATCATCATAAGCTTTTTACCCTTAAAAGTAATTTAATTTTGAAAACCTTTATGAGATTGGGCTTTTCTTTTTCTTTTTAGTTTATAGCTGTCTTAATAACAGAGCTTACAACAGTACCAACGCAAACGTAGACGAAATGAGTCGATACAAAATGTATCTCGTATTGGTACAAGGCGTTCGCTGAGTGAATGATTTTCATACATAGAACCATGGGGCTCGAAAACTATGGGCTAAAAAACAACGAATTTTCAAGAGGTCCTTTTAACTCATGGCTTCGATAACAAATCGAATTGCATAAAAACGCGAAAAGATAAAGAAATAAACACCCATCAGCTCGAGTTAAACACCTTATTTGTTTACTTTGGGTTAGCGCTGATATTGAATGTGTCTTTATGTAAATAAAAAAACGATAGAAGTTTTTGTAAAATTGTATCGTGTGCTAGGCAGTTTAATGTGCAATTGTTGACCGACGTAGTTTACTATTTATACTGCTGTGCGATTATTTCGCATATTTGTGAATGCATGTCTTATTAAAGAGGATATGTTCGGTCGGGTTTTTAATTTTTATAGATAAATATCAATGATTGGAATAATGTTATGATAATGTTTGCAAAAAGAACACACATTAAATCGTAGCCAATACAGTTTTAAGTCAGTTTAAAGGCTGATATGTTAGTCATCAAGTTTGAATTGTTAATTAATTTGTCATGGACGGATTTAGTATGAAACGTGTGCAATGGTACGGTATTATATTGTACGGTTCGATATGGTAAGGTAACATAACGGGATTGTATGGTACAGTATGACGTTGTACATTATTTAGACTATAGGTCATTATGATACTGCATTATGTGGTTTCAGAATGGTGGGGTACGGTATTTGTGTATTGTTTATGATATAGTACAATACGAGTTGGCACAGGTACACCAGTCTATAAAACGATATCGTGAAGCTATATCCAAAATTATATGGAACGCTCTAGTACGGTACGGCACGGTGCGGCATGGTACTGTACGGTACGACACGTTATGACACGATACGGCACGGCAAGGTACGGCATGGTACGACACGTTATGGCTCGGTACGGCACGGTAAGGCTCGGTAAGGCACGATAAGGCACGGCACGGTACGGCACGGTACGGCACGGTACGGTACGGCATGGTACGGCATGGTACGGCACGTTGCGACACGGTACGGAACGACACGTTATGGCACGGTACCGCACGGTACGGCAACGCACGGTACGGCATGGTACGGCACGGTGCGGCACGGAACGGTACGATACTTTTGGCACGGTACGGCACGACACGTTATGGCACGGCATCGTACGGCAAGGTACGGCACGGCACGGTATAGTACGACACGTTATGGCACGGTACGTGACGGCACGGTACGGCACGTTATGGTGTGATGTTCTATGAAACAAAATGGTTATCCCCTAACGCTATAGATCGATCCGACAAACAAATGTGGTACATAAATGATACAAAATATGCCAGAATTTATGAAACATTCCAAACTTGCTTAATAAGATGAACATTAAGGCCACAATTCAAATTCAATTTGATCTACACGTAGCCTACAAAAGTAGATCATTTTCTCTCACTCGATGGCATGTCTTCAAGATGTAGGGCATTTTCTATCGTATTTCACTATTGCTCAATTATCCTTGTACGGCATTTAAAGATCTTTCTTTTCTAATTCAGATTCACATCAATTAATGTAAGTTAAAATCCCGGACGGCACATAAAATATTGGAGGTTTAAGGACATGGCATAATAAAATATTATTTGATATTGATCGCATAGAAAAATTGAGAATTTCTACTTCTCCAATTTACGGACACAATAATTATCATTTACAAATAGTTGCACATTGAAAATAAACTGGACTAAATTCTTCCGTGTATGATAAATACCCCAGCGATGGTTACTTGCGGATTAAATTCAAACCATTAGAGGTGTATTTCTATTTACAAATGAAACGCGGCTTGAGTGTGCTTAGTTCACAGCGACAGGCCATTGTACTCGAGTGCTTCCTGATCAATTAGGAATAAAAGCATTTATTCATCGTGAAAGTTATGTGTCGAAGACAATTAAGGCATTTTATAAGGGTAAACAAACCATTGTAACCAGGAAATTCATAAATTAATTGGATAGCATTTTTCTGCATTTCATCGGTGTATGAAATGTCCGGAAAAAATACGCCAAATATATAATGCATATAATAGGCGTAATTTTCTAGACAGTTCAAAGACCGATGATTTTCAGAACAAGAGATGTGTTTGTCAAAAACACAATGCCCCCTATTGCGCCGCTTTGAAATAAAATTTCTATTTATCATTTGGCAGGTTTAGAAATTATCTCCCTTTTAAAGCTTATTACCTCCCTTGGATTGTGTTTTTTTACCTTTGACCTTGATGAATGACCTTGACCTTGACCTGTTACCACTCAAAATTTGCAGCTCCACGAGATACACATGCATGCCAAGTATCAAGATGCTGTCATCAATAATGCAAAAGTTATGACAAAACTTTAGGTTGAAGTTTTGGGACAGAATGACAGACAGAATGACAGACAGACAGGCCAAAACATCACGTCATATCAAAATTTATATTCAAGTACTACATACAAATACTATATGAAAAATGAAATAAAAACATAGGGTCACCGGCCTTGTTTTGATTTTATTCACCATTATATAACATGTACTTTTTCATTAAAACTGAAAAATCTCTAATTGCATAAAAATGATTAATAACCTATGAAATTGGCAACATATTGATATTATATAAGCTAATATATATCATATACCATTTAATTAAACCACAAACTACCAAAAAATGGAGAACACAAGTTAAATTTTAAGAAATTTAATTTTTATAATTTTTATGTCACCCAAAAAAACGTCAATTTTTTACTATTTTTACCACAAAAATGGAATTTAAAAAAGTTCTATCTAATAACTTTTTGCGAAACTGCTCAAATATGTTCATCTACGTATTGTTATCATAAAACAAAAATAAAAAAGGGGGTCACCGCACTTTTAACAGAGATTTTGTTGTTTAACTATCCCTACCGTCTATGTCAAATTTCATAAAATATAGCAATTTGGCTAAACCCAAGTACCGGTACATAGCTTGCTAGAAATATGCATAAACCTTAGAAATTGTTTATAATCTTAACTGGGATCTCAACAGCTTACCAAAAAACAACAACAATAATACAATATTAAATCACAAACATAAGACAATACGGTATCAAACTCGACCTTAATCATCAATAACTTACAGGGACTTGTTTACAGATGACGGCAAGTTTTGAAGTTAGTGATAAATGCTTTAAATTGATAAATGTAAACAACAGAACTAAAGAGCTCCAGTATAAAACAAAAATTTAATTAAAGAAGGAAAAAAAGGAAAAAAAAAAAAGGTAAGCCGAACCTGGGATCGAACCACTGACCTTTGTTTTATGAACCCACTCTGTAATATGTGATGATTCTGATAACAAAAATATTGGGTTGTGATAATAGCGAATCGGTGTTGTTATAAATATATCCTCGGTTAAATAAACTGCCGCAACACCCCTTAAAAGCAACGTTACGATTCGCGCAATACTATTACGTCATTTGGCCACTTGTTGGTGAAAAAGTAGTAATTTTATGAATACATTTATGACTAAATTTGCATAAGTAGTGGGTTCATCGGAAAAGAAACACATTTCACGTGGGCGGATTATTCAGTCAGAATGCAGCGTTTATGTGAAAATGCAAAATGTTGTAATTATTCGGTCCTAAGTCTCGCTGGTTATATAACACCATAAAATAAGTATAATGCTGCATATAAGCCGGAATGTAAGGCGGGAACTCAGATACAGGCTATTTCCCATAGTGCATATCGGGATAATATGCACTATTTATGTATCTGAGTTCTCTTTAGTTACATGTTCTCCTCGTGTAATTTTCTTCTTTAAATACTACATTATTACTTCTACTGCTGCTGCTGCTGTGCCTGCTACTTCTACTACAACAACTACTACTACTGCTACTACTATGACTTCTACTACTATGTCACTATTTCTATAACATCTACTGCCTCGGCTACCACTAAAACTACACGAAAGTTGATGCAATGTCAATGCGATATCTCTCACGAAGTGTCGTATTGTTCAGAACTAAACAAATCAGGGTTATGGTACAGGTGGTGACTAAAATTTTGCTGCAATTAAATTTTGACGAATTTTAGTTCTTGTGGGCTTGTCGCGATATGAGTACAAGGTCGAAAACTTTGCTGTACATACAGCAAATGAATATTGTCCGCTTTTGATGAATCATTGCATGCATGTATCGCTCTATTCAAGTATCTATGCCAACGGCTATTAGCACCTGTGCTATGGAAGCAGTGCGACATTAATGCGGAATCAAAGCCCTAATATCGCATTACTTAAATATGAGCTGGGAAAACGGGGGCTTAATACATGTGCGTTAAGTGTCGCACGAGATTAGCTTGTGAAAGCCGTATAAGCTCATCAGGGACGTCACTTTCCGCATAGACCGGATTTGTGTTAAGAAGAGACTTCCTTTAAACGATACATTTTATAAAAGCATATGCATTAAGTCCCGTTTTCCCAGAGCGCGGATCAAATTATATTTATCGAACGTCTGTATTTTTTTACACCAAATGACGCCATCAGTTACGTAAAAGAGCGGAAATCTAATTCAATGACACGCAGGCAAATTATCGACAATCGCCCAATATACGTGTACGTTTCTAAGAATCCCATTTCCGTCCGCCACTCGGAACACGAGCGGATAATTACAGAGATATTTATCCGCCATAGTTCATCCGGCGGGGTTTAATGACAGTATAGTGTATATTTGCAGTTAAATATCTCTTATTTCCCAGTAGGTCCTTTCAATTCAATAATCTAAGTATACGTGTTCACTTCAGTCGAGTATTACAGGGTATAATTATATAAATTGTATATAAGGTAACAACATAATAAACTCTTTAGCATTTCCTTGTTTTCTTTCAAGAAATGCCTGTCAGAAAAAAAGTATTGCTAAGTGTTATGTTTTTACCCGTAATCACTTTTAGTAAGCATAAATTACGTGTGTCGTGGTAACCATCGTAATTACAAATTACAAATTACAAATAAACTGCTTTTAAAGAATATGTTACTTATGTTTATATGCGACTCGAGTGAGCATGTTATTTAACGCCGCAAGGTCCTGGATAGTGTGAGAACATCGATATGGAAAAACTGGGTTTAATGCATGTGCGTGAAGTGTCGTCCCAGATTAGCCGCACAGGCTAATCAGGAACGACACTTACCGCCTAGACTGGATTTTTGTTTAGAAGAGACTTCCTTTAGACGAAAAATTCCATAAAAGCGGAAAGTGTCGTCTCTGATTAGCCTGTGCTGATCTGCGACGACACTTTACGCTTATGCGGTAAGCCATATTTTCCCAGAACGTGGCTCTTTGAGAACTCTCGGTACCCAAACACACACAAATTAGATCTTCAAACAATACCAGGAAATATTTCTAACTTCGATCCACATGAGAACAATTGATTTTTTATCGCAGTAAAGTCAGGATTAATTGTCTTTATGACAGGGCACTCGATGTTATAGTGCCGTGTAGCCTTTGATCATATTACTTTCGATCGCTGTCGCATTCCTGTGCCAGAAGTTATAACCTTTGATTATTGTAACAATTAAAACAAATATCTTTAAACGTGTGTTTATTACAGAAGTAAATATCGACTAATCGTTGTTAATCTGTCAACAAACAACGATTTGGAATCCTGATGCGTAAGCATAAAGCCAAGAGTTTTGTTTTTAGACACGATAATGCGAAAGTTATTTCGATTCTAACACGATTTGATACTTTTTTCTGCGTTGTTAACGAACAGCTTTACAGCCGCTATTTTGTTCGTTGTCTTAGGGACGATCAATGAGCATCTCGCAGATAAACTAGTGAGGAGCTTCAGATTAACAATGATTGACTAGTGAAAAGCGTCTCCCTTACCACGATTGATTTGACATGTAAAACTCGCGATATTCGAATACTAAAATAAATAATAATTTGATAAATGACAAATTCTTCATTATTGGCAATACTGGCGATGCGACGACTGACACATAGGCTCTCTACGGGTTACTTCCGTAATTGTTTTGATATTCATTCCATTAGGCCACTTTGTTTAGATGGCGCTACTATCTTTAGGGAACTTATTTCAATAGAAATGGAAATAACTTTTGAGTCTCGTTCTGGAAAAACTGGGCTTAATGCTTGGGCATAAAGTGTCGTCTCAAATAAGCCTGTGCATTCCGCACAGGCGTGTCAGGGACGACACTTTCAGCTTCTATGGAATTTTTCGTTTGAAGAAAGTATCTTCTTTACGAAAATCCGGTTAAAGTAGAAAGTGACTTCTCCGATAAGCTTGTGCATTCCGGCTAGAACGCCGTATAGTTATAGTTGAATATAGTATAATAAATGATATTTTAAAACGTCGTCTTTTATATACTTGTAATAATGTCTTTTCGTTGTTTTTAAGTAACAATAATGTATTTTAGAGGCTTCTAAGAAGTTGTTGCTAATCAGGTCATCTACGATCTGATCGGGGTGATACTCGATTTTCTAATTTCATAATTGCGCAGTAGTGCTCGTATTTGAAATCAATATTTTAAATCAATTATTTAACGATGTTTAAAAAAAGGATAAACAACAGCCTCTTAGGTTTATCATGTAATATAAAACTGTTTTGTACAGAGTTGGAACTCTGGTGATTTTATACATGTATATACATGGGTATATGTGATTAGAAATAAAAAAGTCTCTGATATTTCTAATTTAAAAAGGTTACATACACTTGTCTATTGTATATATGTAAGTGAAAGTTTGTATTGTTGTATTGTATGTAATTGAGACTATAATAAAGAATAAATCTAAATCTAGTTTTGTGAAAGTCAGCAATATCTACATAGGAGGGAGCTAACGAGTTAGTGACCAAACTTTAACTCAGACAGACCCCGGCCCAATGCTTGACGGTATTTGGATTGTTTTGAGAAAAAAGCGTCGAATTATAACCACGACAATCGGAGATTTAAAAAAAATGATTTTTTTTTGTCGAATTCAGGACGCGAGTCCCTCGTTACGAGGTTATAATTCAATCTTGATTTAAATAAACACAATAACCGACAAAAATATCTTTGGTCAAATACTATTTACAATGCACTAAGATTGTGTGAAATCTATGGATAGAAATCATAAACGAATCTATTGGTGAAAGCCGTATTTGCATATGAACAAAACAACTGCTGCATGGTAGAGTATGCCATGTAAAGTTTATTGAATTAACTGTATCAACAACGTCCTTATATGAAATAAACAAAATTACATAATTATCATACATATATTACTTGATTATACGGAGTGGTACAAGTTCCACATTATATAGTGCGTGTGTGGTTTTGTTTGCTTTTACTAATTACAAATAAGTGTTCCTTCTAAACGATCACCTTCAGAATTAACGCAGATTATCTTAAGAAGATAAATCCCTTGTTGTATTATGACAATGAATTGGAAAAAAAGTCCATTTAAACTCGACATGTTGTGCTAACATAACGCACTTACGCCACTGGGGTTATCTCGCAATCACAGAAAAATATTCAATTGCAAGCTGAGGTTTTCATTTATTGACATTTCAGGGCGGTTGTATCTGTGATATTAGAAAATTTTCGTTCAGTCATTTGGAGTCAAGGTTTTCATTGTTATAACTTACAATGCGCGATCTAAGTTAGGCATAATTAGATTTTTTTTCAATCCGATCATTTATACATTTTTGTAAATAAGTTTAACGATGTTAAATGTTGCAAAGGTAGTAAAGTTGCGCTTATCTTAAGGACTGCTACCCGACGCATGAACAGCACTGGCAATAACAACACATGCCCCTACTATAATTTCAAAACAACAATATCAACTACTACTACTACTACTACTACTACTACTACTACTACTACTACTACTACTACTACTACTACTACTACTGCTACTACTACTACTACTACGACTACTACTACTATAACTACAACTACAACAACAACAACTACTACTACTACTACCACTACTTCTACTACTAATACTTCTACTTTTACTACTACTTCTACAATAACAACAAACATGATGATAATAATAATAACTACCGGTAATCAATTAATAAATAAATTAACCAACTTATTAATCAATAAACAAATTACATGATTTATTAATTAATAATTTACCTGTTTCCATGCAAGAACTCGTCGAGAACTCTCACTGCACACCCGTCATGTGATTAAATGCAAACCATGCACTTATATCTATTATTTCCTCTTTCCATTCACATGTTCAAGTGTTTCAATTTTAAACCACCATTAATTCGTCAGAATCAATTACGGCATTAACTCATATTTCTTTAACTGCTCACTCGGCCCGCAGTATGTGTTTGCACAGTGATTGAAACTTGATATCTCACGGCGAACTAGTTCAATATCAAACTTTCTCGTATTGTATCCAGCGTTGAACAAACAAGCACCGCAGGGTTTGAAAGCGTCTTGAATAAAAGACTTGTCGTTCTAGAACCGTGGCACCGTACTATACTAGTCGCTCAAATAACCAAGAGAACTATGGTGTCGCATACCGGTTATCTGCTTTCCTGTGTGTCGTAAAACATGATTTTGTCACATAAGCGGTACGCATCATGTAAATAAAATAAAATAAAAGAAGTTCTGATACATTAAATCCCACGTTTTACGCCACTGAAACTGAACGTCGAAAAATCGGCAAAAATATGTCTGGTACATTTCAACTTAATGCAGTGCGCGTGTAAAATTTGGTCAACAAACAGCAATACTTGTGAAGTTAGCGATACAATTGTGTTGTTATTGCAACAATCTCCAATTAGTTTTAGTTTACCATGCGTTTAATGGAAACCGATGTTACGAGGACAATACATTAGGTAGGCGATCAAGTGAGAGCACTGCTTGTTTTATTGGTAAAGAACATGCAACAGGAATTACGTTACAGTATACGTATTTTAAATTTTACACCAAACACTTCAAACGATCATTTTTCCCGTTCTTAAAAAGTGTGAATATGGAGTGATAAAACAAGCAAAGGAATGTAGTATTAGACATAATACATAATAATAATATTTACTTATCAACACCCTCAATAGATTATTTACGCATACTTTCAAACATTTTCTTGGTTTTTATTAAAATTTCATTGATGTCTCATCTAAGACGGGAAATATCTATCCATCATCGTCCACGAACGCTTATAATTCTCTTTGCCTCACAGCTCGACATGGAATTAAAGGAAAATCTTTCCATCAATAGCTTTTGAGCGAATTTGTCCAAAAGATATTATCTTAAAGCTTAAGTTATTTCAATATTGTTCCTCGGTCTTATTTGTATGTCTCTATCTGTTAACGACAATGGTTTTGAGGATTTACCTTAACACTGAAGAAACACTCGTGTGGTTCAACAGAATGCACAAGTATGTGAGCCGCGTCCCGCGAAAAAGGGGTTTAATACATGCTCGTAAAGTGTCGTCCCAGATTAGCCTGTGTAGTCTGCACGACACTTTACGCACATGCATAATGCATGTTTTCCCCAAAATCGGGTCATTTTTTTTTTAAATTC
>VMBQ01004720.1:22818-77945 GCA_007657795.1 Dreissena rostriformis
TGCATGTTTTCCCAAAAATCGGGTCATTTTTTTTTTTCAAATATTTATTCTTAAGATGTGAGTGGTTGGTGAAAACGGAATAAAGACCCAATCTCTTAAAATTTTACGAATCGATTTTTCACATTAATGCAAATATAATTTAACTAAATTGTGAAAGCGATTTTAATAATTCTTTAAGCCAACATGTTGGTTAGCACAGTCATATGAAGGTCTATATGCGTTTATATCAGCACACATTTCTTTACTAAACAAACACGTATAAATGGATCGAGGGTATACGAAGAATGTGGGAAACTTTGCCTGATGTGAAATAATGATTTTCTTTCAATAATATAGACGATGATTGATTGTGCAAAGCGAAAACGTTTTAGCATGGTTAAGTTTGTTTAAGAATACTTCAGATAATGACATTCAGTAAATTTACAATGTAGTCCATATTAGGGAGTGTTTTAAACGTAACTAAAGAGCCGCATTACGGGAAAACTGGGCTTTATACATGTGCGCAAAGTGTCATTCAAGATTAGCCTGTACAGTTCGCACAAGCTAATAAGGGAGGACACTTTCCGCTTTTATGTAATTTTTCGTTTAAAGGAGGTATTTTCTAAACGAAAATCCTGTTCAGGCCGAACGTGTCGTCCCTGATTAGCTTGTGCGGACTGCACACGCACATGCATTAAGCCCCGTTTTTCCAGAACGAAACTCAAATTGAATCTCTCCAGCCATGTAAAATTTCGTAAAGACCTTTAAAACAAAGTAAAATATATACACGTATAAATCATAAAAAGGGAAGAGATACAATGTGGTTTTAGCAGAAAAAGTAGAGTATAAGTAGTAGACGTTGTTGCGGTCACAATAAGACATACATATACCAACTAAAAATTAATCTACAAATTCGTACGACGTAATTTACACTTAAGATTACAAGCAATGACTTATTAGTAATTTTTTATCAAGATATCACCATTTACCGGATGAATGCCGACAGACAATCGGGATCCGCTCATCACATGATCAATCAACTGAGCGCCGCATCGCGTGCGGGTAGCGCCACGTGCCAAGAGGTTACTTTACATTTCAAGACATATCGCGCAATCCCATCACAGTGCCGCCATATAGTACACGCGTTTACAGTCGTAATATGGCATTTGACAACAATCTATCCCTTGTATCTCTATAGAACAATGACTGGCAGACAGGTATATTACTGTATTTGGTGTGTTCCATGTAGTGATGAAATATCGCCGAATAGCGTGTGAACAACTGCCAATCCACCACTCTGGTTATTGCATGTATTTGTTCCGATAATTCGGTTACTGCAGATAGCGAGCCAACATTCGGGCAGGGATTTAACTGTTAGTGTGGAAGACCGTTGTTTTACCGCCCATATTAAACCGAACCGACAAATTACTTAGTTCAAGCATACTTAAATTTATTGGCATATGATTAGTAATAATTGAAGAAATTATTGTTCTCTTGTATAATCTGAAAGATTATATTATCTTTAATATTTACAATATGTGATATAAACCGTTTTTCAAAGGGCACAGTTATTGCGCCATAACCATCAACGAGACCGCGCTCGCACAAATACGGCAGAATCTCGACTATCCAACCCATTTTACGTGACGGCCTCGTAGCCGCCGCACGTGGCAATTATCGGGGTGAGCAGATTCAATGGGCATCGCTCCACCATATGAGCCTCGCTCTGGATAAACAGGGCTTATCAGATGTGTAAAGTGTCGTCCCATGCCTAAACAGTCCGCACAGGCTAATCAGGGGCGCACTTTCCGCCAAGACTGGATTTTCGTTCAGAAGAGACTTCCTTTAAACAACATTCCTTTAAACAACAAATTCCATAAAAAGCGGAAAGTGTCTCCCTGATTATAGTGTGCGGACTTCACAGGCTAATCTGGGACGAGTCTTTACGCACAAGCAGTGAGCCCAGTTTTTTTCCAGAACTACGCTCATATGTAAGTTATCAACTATTTTCCATGAACACGCATTCTTACGAATCAGTTTTAATCCTGTAAGAATCAGTTTCAATCCTGTAAGAATCAGTTTCAATCCTGTAAGAATCAGTTTCAATCCTGTAAGAATCAGTTTCATCCATGTAAGAATCAGTTTCAATCCTGTAAGTGACAATTAGCCTTTTCATATTTTCAAGAAGATTTGCATTTAGTGTAGTCCTGTGAACATTTACTGTAGTCCTGTGAACATTTACTCAATCTATGAAAGTCCTTGTATAACAATGTTTGTTTTTAAATAAATATGTTTAAATTAGATCTAAAACTTAAAATAAAGATTTTGGTTATAGTGGATTTTTTTATCTTTAATTATATTTTAAATTTGTTTAAATTGTTTGTTTGGTTAATTTGCAAAAACTACGGTACACGCCTTAAAAGTTTCATGGTAGTACCTATATAATATAGCTTGTGTTCAAATATTTTTTCCAATGTGAGAATTTTTTAATTACATAAATGCACACCGTGGGTTATATAATTGATCAGTATATTATCAAATCGTTAAGGTAAGCAGCTTCGAATGCATATCATTATTAATTAATTATAATAAGTATGTAGTCTTTCACCATACTTACCTTCAATTTACAAGTCCATCTTACTTATGTACACCACTTTATATTGTCTAGAGGACAAGAAAACGAAACAGAATAGCAACGATTAATCATATCGCTGCGGAGATATAATACTACTACTGGGTTTTCAAAAGAATATTAATACACATGGCAGTGTCTTAAATTCGGCCATCGTTGTCGAGCTTATCGGGATTTAAATTAACACGGGTGTAGAACTTTGTAACAACTCTGTCGATGCGTCAAATGTTTGCGTATTCATTATTTCACCATCCTATGCAGATGGACAGTATCTCGCTGATATTCATGCAGACAAAGAATGAACTTGTAATCGTTGTAAACTATACAAAGGATGAACTTATCGCTGTAATATAGACAAAGAATGAACTTATCGTTGTAAACAAGACAAATAATGAACTTATGGTTGTAAACAGACAAAGAATGACTTATCATTGTAAACTAGACAAAGAATGAACGTATCGTTGTAAACTACTCATTTACCACTGAAAAGATTTCCCGAGCATGAGCCACATCATAATGAAATATTATTCTCATTCAACTAGCACAACTATTTATCAAATAAAGTCGCTTCGACAATTTCGAATTATAATTGTGTATCGGCAAGTTGACAACTCTTTTTTGCGCTTATAAAAAATGCGATCTCGTGTTTTAATTCTCGACTATCAGAACTCCTACGGTTGCGAATCATTGCCCCCATTTGATGTTATATTTGTTAATAAAATTAACTGAATTGTGGAAAAACTTCGGATCTAGACTAATAAAATTAAATAAACTTCTCACAAAACATCTCATCAAGTGGAGGCCATTAAAAGCTTCCATAAAAAAAACACGTATACACTTATATACGTATAACCTTACGTTTAAACATTCGTATGGTTTAAGCGTAATTCATAAAAAGCTTTTAACTCTTATTAGTTATTTTAATATGGAAAACCTTTCTTATAATGGACTTTTGTTCCTTTTAAGTTTAATATATCGCTGTGTCTTATAAGAGAGCTTACAACAATGGCGACCGGATCAACGCTAAAGGTATTTTTAACTGTAACAAGGCGTTCGCTGTGTGAAATATGTTCATACATAGAACCATGGGGCTCGAAAACTATGGGCTAAAAACAACGAATTTTCAAGAGGTCCTTTTAACTCATGGCTTCGATAAGAAATCGAATTGCATGAAAACGCGAATAGATAAAGAAATAAACACCAATCAGCTCGAGTTAAACACCTTATTTGTTTACTTTGGGTTAGCGCTGATATTGAATGTGTCTTTATGTAAATAAGAAACGATAGAAGTTTTTGTAAAATTGTATCGTGTGCTAGGCAATTTAATTTGCAATTGTTGACCAACGAAGTTTTTACTATTTATACTGCTGTGTGATTATTTCACATATTCATGAACGTATATCGTGTTAAAGAGGATTCTTACTGTAGGGTTTTTTACGTGTATATAGAGAATAATAGGTTGGATAAAGATCAAGTTTTTCATGCTCGGCACGAACCATGGTAGCGCTCGGCAAGCCTCACGCTACCATGATTCTCTATATATCGTATGATAAACTTGATCTTTAATGACTTTATCCAAAACTCACATAATATTCTTTATTTAAACAAACAGTACTTTACATGTATTTGATATTGTATTAATGGAAAAAAGTAGTTCGTCACCGAAGACGTCATTTCATAGTAACTTTTGGGTTATTAGGTTACCTGGTCAACTAGCCTAATAACTTTTGGGTTATTAGGTTACCTGGTTATTAAGCTGATTTTTAGGTATGTGACAGGATAAATATATATAAATATACATGATTAGAAAAATGTAAAAATTAAGGTTGCAAAAAAACAGACATGAAATCTTAATCGATACAGTTTTTAAGTCGGGTTAATGGAACGGTACTATATGGTACGGCACTTTATGGTACGGCACTTTATGGTACGGTGCTATATGGTTTGGTACTATATGGTACGGTACTCTATGTTACGGTATTGTATGGTCCGGTACTATATGGTACGGTACTATTTGGTACAGTACTTATGATACGGCAAACTAAAGTGAGTGGTGCAATATGACGGTGTACGATATTAAGGCTTTTGATAATTATGTTACTACACAATGTGGTTTCAGAATCGTGGGTTACGGTATATCTTTCTTGTTTATGATATAGTTCATTACAATTTTGGTTCACCAGTCTATGAAACTATATCGTGCAGCTAAACACAATATTATACGGAACTCTATGGTACGGTACGACAAGGCGCGGCACGGTACGACACGGAACGGCATAGTTCGGCACTGTACGGCACGATTCGTCACGGTACGGCACTAACAGCACGGCACGATACGTCACGGTACGGTTCGGTACGGCGCGGTAACGTTAGGTAAGGCTTGGCACGCTACGGTACGGTATGGTAAGATGTGGTATAAAACAAAATGATTATCCCCTCACGCTATAGATAAACACGACACACAAATGTGGTGGATATATGATAAAATCATGCCACCAGTTATGAAACATACCAAACGTGCTAAATAAGATGATGAACATTAAGGCCACAATTTCAATTCAATTCAACTACAGTTAGCCTACAGAAGTAGATCATTTTCTCTCACTCGATTGCATGTCTTCAAATAAAGATGTAGGGCATTTTCTATCGTATTTCACTATTGCCTTATTATCATTGAACGGCATTTAAAGATCTTTCTTTTCTATTTCAGATAACATCAATTAAAGTTTAGTACGTGCTTGAAAATCTAAGACGACACTTAAAATATTGGAAGTTTAAGGACATGGCATAATATACTATTATTTGACATTGCTCGCATACAATAATTGAGAGTTTCTACTTCTCCAAATTACGGACAAAATAATTATCATTTATCAATAATTGGGCATTGAAAATAAACTGGACCAAATTTTCCGTGAATGATAAATACACCAGCGATGGTTACTTGCGGATTAAATTCAATTCATTAGATGTGTTTTTCTATTTACAAATGAAACGCGGCGTGAGTGCTCTTAGTTCATAGAAAAAGGCGATTGTACACGAGTGTTTCCGGATCAATTAGCATTAAAAGCATTCAATCATCTTTAATTGCATTCTTCGATTACAATTGACGCATTTAATGAGGGAAAACAAACAAGTGTAACCATGAAATTCATACATGACTTGGATAGCATTTTATTGCATTTCATCGGTGTAAGAATTGTCGGGAAAACTACGGTTTTATTCATTATGCATAAATTAGGTGCAATTTTCCAAAGAGTTCATACACCGATGATATTCAGAAAAAAGTTTTTCAGTTCTTATAATTTAAATCATATAAATGCTGCACTTATTTAAACTATAATGACCGCAACGGACTTGTTTTGGCTTGGAAACGTATCTCGTTTCATATGGTATTTTGGTGAACGCAGAGGTCAAGGGATACATACATGCAATGATTCATCAAAAGCGGACATCCTTCAAAATATCTACCGGCGGCAGATTTTAATAATGATACGACTTGTTGTATCTGGAGCAAAGTGGTGTGCCTTGTAACCATATTGCGACACAACCACACGCACAAACATTCGTCACTTTGCTCTAGATACAACAAGTCGTATTATAATTAAAATAGCCGCCGGTAGAAATCTTGAAGGTTGGCCGCTTTTGATGAATTATTTCATGTTTGTTTCCCTTTATTTAAGTATAATATTGGCATGTTTGTCGTTCGTAGCCCACGTAACTTGCTCAGAGTATCTGCACTTTAGTGCATTGTTAATGAGTTCGAACGTTCTCTTGACCGCTGCGTTCACCAAACTTTCGAACGTTCTCTTGACCGCTGCGTTCACCAAATTACCATATGAGCGTCGTTCTGGGAAAACGAGGCGTACTGCGTGTTCGTAAAATGTCGTCTCAGATAAGCCTGTGCAGTCCGCAAATACCAATCAGGGACGAAACTTTCCTCGTTTGCGGTATTTTTCGTTTAAAAGTTAAGACTATTCCTGAACTATTCCTGTGAAAATACAATGTAGATGGACAATGTCGCCCATGATTAGCATGTGTTTACTTCACAGGCTAATATGGGACGACAATTAACGCCCATGTATTAATCCCGTTTTCTCAGAGCGCGGCTCATATTGTTGGTCAATATCCAACATCCATGCCCACTTGGAAAACACTATCGCTTTATTTGGTCTGACCGTACGTTTTGCGCGTACATGCAAGTATCTATGACAACGGCCATTAGCACATGAAAGCAGTAGAACATTAATGCGGAATTAAAGCCCTAATATCGCATTACTTAAATATGAGCTGTGAAAACGGGGGCTTAATGCATGTGCGTAAAGTGTCGTACCAGATTAGCTTGTGCAAGCCTTATAAGCTAACCAGGGACGACGCTTTGCGCCTAGACTGGATTTGTGTTTAGAAGAGCCTTTCTTTAAACGAAAAATTTCGCAAATGCATATGCATTAAGCCCCGTTTTCCCAGAGTTCGGTTCAAATTATATATATAGCGGAAATCTCATTTAATGACACGCAGGCGAATTATCGACAATCACCCAATAAACTTGTGCGTTTCTAAGAAACCCATTTCCGTTCTCCAGTCGGAACACGAGCGGATAATTACAGAGATATTAATCCGCCATAATTCACCCGGCGGGGGCTTAATAACAGTATACTGTATAAATGTGTGGTTAAATATCTCTAATTTCCCAGTAGGTCCTTTCAACTCAATAAACTTAATATACGTGTTTACATCATTCGAGTATTACAGGGTATAATTATATTAATTATATATAAGGAAACAACATCATAGGCTCTGTAGCGTGCCCTCGTGTTCTTCCAATAACTGTCTGTCAGAAAAGAATTGCTTGCTAGGTGTTATGTTTTTACACTTCATCACTTTTTGGTATGCACTCAATACCAGTAGTCGTGGTAAAAAATGTACGCGTAATTACAAATTAACAGCTTTTATAAAAATATATTACTTTTATTCCTGTGCGACGCGAGTGAACATGTTCTTCAACGCCGCAATTTCCTGGATAGTTTTATAACATCGTTCTTGGAAAACATGGCTTAATGTATGTGCATACAGTGTCGTCCCAGATTAGTATGTGCAGTCCGCACAGACTAATCTGGACGACACTTTCCACCAAGACCGGATTTTCCTTCGAAGAGACTTCCTTTATACGAAACATTCTATAAAAGCGGGAAGTGTCGTCCCTGATAAGCCAGTGTGGATTGCACAGGCTAATCTGGGACGACACTTTACGCACATGCATTAAGCCCCGTTTTCACAGAACGAGGCTCTTAGTGCCCAAACACACACAAATTTCATCTTCAAAATAATTCCAGGAAATATTTCTAGAACTTCGATCCACGCGAGAACAATTGATTTTCTATCGCCGTTAAGTCAGGATTAATTGTCTTTAGGATAGGACACTCGATTTTATAGTACCTTGTAGCCTTTGATCACCTTACTTTAGATCGCTGTCGCATTACTGCGTTAAAAGTTGTAACCTTTGATCAGTGCTACAATATAAACAAAATATCGTTAAAAGTGAGGGTTTTTACAGATATAAATATCGACTAATCGTTGTTAATCGGTAGGTAAACAACGATTTGCAAGTATGATGCGCAAGCATTAAACCAAAAGTTTTGTTTTTAGACATGATAATGCGAAAGTTATTTCGATTCTTACACGATTGATACTTCTATCTGTGTTCTTTATGAATAGCTTTACAGCCGCTTATTTGTGGCGTGTTCTGAGAAAACTGGGCCAAATGCTTGTGCGTAAATTGTCATCCCAGATTAGCCTGTGCAGTCCGCACAGGCTAATCAGGGACGACACTTTCCTAAACTGGATTTTCGCTAAGAAGAGACATCCTTTAAACGAAAAATTCCATAAAAGCGGAAATTGTCGTCCCTGATTAGCCTGTGCGGACTGCACAGGCTAATCTGGGATGACAATTTACGCACAAGCATTTTGCCCAGTTTTCTCAGAACACGACACATTTTTCGTCGTTGTCTTTGGGACGATCAATGAGCATCACGCAGATAAACTCGTGAAGAGCTTCTCCCTAACCATGATTGATTTTTGAAGAGCTTCTCTCTAAATTGATTTGAGTTGTAAAAATCACGATATATGAATACTCACATTTATAATAGTTATAAATAAATGGCAATTTCTTCATTATTGGCAATAATGATATGCGGGCACTGACAAATCAACTCTCCACGGGTTACTTCAGTAATTGTTTTGATAGTCATTCCATTGAACGCATAAGTGAGGATGGCGCAACTATCCGTGTGGGAACTTCTTGCAATAGAAATGGAAATACTTTGAGCATCGTTCTGTGAAAACTGGGCTAAATGTTTGTGTATAATTTGTCGTCTCAAATAAGCGTGTGCAGTCCGCGCAGGCTTATCAGTGACGACACTTTCCGCTTTTGTGGATTTTTTCGTTTAAAAAAAGTATCTTAACGAAAATCCAGCCAAGGCAGAAAATGACTTCCTTTATAAGCTTGTGCGTTCCGGCTTGAACGCTGTAGGGCGCCCTGAGGACGTCATAGACGCAGAAGCAAAGCAGTGCACGCGCCAAGGTCGCAGCGGTGTCGTATTAGGCACGTCGAGGACCTAACGTGGTCACCGTGACGTCAACGATAGTCAATTTGACAGAACCACAATATCTTGTATAGATCGACCGATATCAAACCGCCAGTATAACAACGTACTTGTCAAGAACGCGACACAGAGGGCATCAGCCTTTCCCTTAGCAGGATGTGTCGTGTCCTCCGAGCCACTCCGAACCTTTTCACAATAGTTTCTTCGTCCTGTTATTTCAGATTACTCCTGGCCTACCCTCATTTTTTTTACCTTGATTGGGCTTTCTATACGCCTGGTACTGTCAGCAGACTTTGTTCATGACCCTGAACCTCTCTCGGGAGATAGCGTCGTTGTCCTGACTGCTCTTCCCCGCCAACGAGTTTAAGACTTAGGCATAACGCTGAACGAGGGAAATTATTTAAAATCAAATGATTCTTCACAACTTGAAGCGTTGACATTAATGAAATTTTCTTGATAAAATATCAGCATTTTTAAACATGCAGCGCGGATGTTGTATGGTCGAAGTGCAGTCGAAATGCAAACGTCGAGGTCGCAGTCGAGTCTTGTAAAATATAAGACACGTCAAGAACGTAATATGGACACCGTGACATAACCGATGATCGATAAACTCCGAGCGATCGCAGTATGAACTAAGTGAAAACGCTTATGACGTGGAGAGAACGACGCTAACACGCAAATGAATCACACATAAAGTCCCCCGGCCTGATGGTTGACGGTATTTGGATTGTTTAGGGGAAAAAACGTTGGCGTTTTTACTACGACTATCGGCGATTTCCAAAAACTGACTGTTTTGTTTAAACCTATTTAAACTCGATTGCACCAAAAGCCTCTGTCCTATTGAGACGCTTTCGATTCTGTTTCATGGGTAAAATCAGTAATTGGCGTCTTTGGAGAGATGTTAAGAACGAACCCACCGTGGGGATAGAACCCGTGACCTCCCGGTGGCTAAGCGGACACCATATCGATTGCGACCTTGGTCGTCGTGAGGACACGAGTCCTTTGTGACGGGGTCATAACACAATATGATGATGATGATGATGATGATGATGATGATGATGATGATGATGATGATGATGATGATGATGATGATGATAGACAACAGCTCGAAAACAATTTCGTTGTTGAAATACTGTTTACAATTCAGTAAGATTGTTGCAAATCTATGGAAATAAATAATAAACGAATCTACTGAACAAAAAAAACAACAACACCGCAATGGTATAGTATGTCATGTTAAAATTCATTGCAGTAACTGTATAAACAATGTAAATATATGCAATAAACTAAACTACATAATTACCATATATATTTATTATTTATGCGGAGGATAAAAGGTAAAGAAAAGGATACAAGTTCTGCATTATATCATGTGTGTGTTTTTTATTGAACTAATTACAAATAAGTGTTCCTTGTTAACTATCATCTTCACAATTAACGCCGAATATCTTAAGAAATCTCTTGTTGCAGTATGACAATGAATTGGAAGGAAACGTCCATTTTAACTCGACATTTTTTGCTAACATAACGCCACTTACACCACTGAGGTAATCTCGCAATCACAGAAAAATATTCAATTGCAAGCTGAGGTTTTCATTTGTTTACATTTTAGGGCGGTTGAATCTGTGATATCCAGAGATTTTCTTTTCAGTCATTTGGAGTCATTGTTTCCATTGTTAAAAATTACAATTGCGCGACCTAAGCTAAGCATAACTTGATTTTTTCAATCCGATCATTAATACATTTTTGAAACTAATTTTAACGATGTTCAATGTTGCAAAGGTAGTAAAGTTGCGCTTATCTTAATGACTGCTACCCGACTCATGGGCAAAGACAGCAACAGCAACAAATAGCCCTACTATTTTTTTAAACAACAACACCAATTACTTCTACTGAACCTACAACAACAACAACAACAACTACTACTACTACTGCTACTACTACTACTACTACTACTACTACTACTACTTCTACAATAACAACAATAATAATTATTATTATATCTAATCAATTAATCAATAAATTCATCAATTAATTAATCTATTTAAAATTACATGATTTATTAATTAATAATTTACCTGTCTCCATGCAAAAACGCGTCGAGAACTCTCACTGCACACTCGTCATGAAATAAAATATAAGCCACACACGTAAATACATGTATATTATTTCATCTTTCATTCACATGTTCAAGTTTTTCAATTTTAAACCACCATTAATTCGCCAGAATCAATTACGACATTAACTCATATTTCTTTAACTGCAATCGGCTCGCACTTTGTGTTACATTTGTTTGCACAGTGATTGAAACTTGATATCTCACGGCGAACTAGTTCAATATCAAACTTTCTCTTATTGTATCCAGCGTTGAACAAACAAGCACCGCAGGGTTTAAAAGCGTCTTGAATAAAAGACTTGCCGTTCTAGAACCGTGGCACCGTACTATACTAGTCGCTCAAATAACCAAGAGAACTATGGTGTCGCATACGGGTGATCTATAACAATAAATAAAACCCAAAGCTCTNGGGGGGGGGGGGGCTGAGGGACGACGCTACAGAGATCTTCCGCCAGTCAGGTCTGCTGTGGGCTGCTTTTAGAAGCTTATCCATTAGGAAGGACGTCCACTCTTTCACATTGTCCGTCAAGCTTTTTTGTGACGGCCTCGACGGCGACCTTCCGCTAGCGTGCCATGTAGCACATTCTTGCACGGAGAGTCGTTTCTGGTGACGTGTCCAAACCAAGCCAGCTTTCGTCGTTTGATGGTCGCCAGGAGGTGTTCTTGTGGGAAAACAAGTGCTGCTGTAATGTTCTGGATGTACTCGTTGGCCATGTGCTCAATGAAGGAGCAGTCTTCGTAGAAACTGGTGTTCAAAGGTCTCTATCCTGCGTTCTGTGTCCGAGTGAAGTGTCGACGGAGCATGTGCTTGATGGGGAAACTGATGGAGCTGCTGTCCAAAATCTGCCAAGTCTGGTCTTCGCCGCGGGAGCCATGGTTATTCTTATTTAGACTTCGGCGGTACCGGTGCACTCCTTGGACAGGGCTGCTCCCAAGTACTTGAAGCTGGTTCATTGTGATGTATGCAGTGGCGTTGTTCGTGCTGTTCACCATGATCTCCGACTTCTCTGTGCTGACCTTCATCCCATATGCTCCTGGTCTTTCATAAAGTCTGTTGATGAGGTCTGTATTGCTGGTTCCACCCATGCGGCCAATGTCATCAGCGAATCTCAAAATGCATATTGGTCTGCCACCGATGGAGATGGAGGTGGAGGTGTGGCGGTCTTTGAGGGTCCCCTGCATTATCTTATCAAGGAAAATGTTAAACATGACGGGGAGAGCATACATCCCTGACGGACGCCCACTGATGTCCTGAAGATGTCACACATCTGTCAATTGAGAAGTACAGCACTGCTAGCCTTTTCATATAGTTATTGTAGGACTTGCACCGGCCCTCCGTCAAGAGATTTTGTGGTAGGCAAATATACCGTGTATAAGTACCATTGTGTCGACTGTAATATCACATGACAAGAGAATAAACAGTCCTTAAACTAGGCCTTTAATAAAAGTCGACTGTCTTTATTGGTATTTAATTAATCATTTAGAGGTGAGTTGTGCATTAATTGTACTTTGTAATAATGTTTTATTGGTCGGTGACACTGTGAAAATACATGTACTTCGAAAGTATGTTTGTATTATGAAATCACTTATCGAAACACCATCATTGGATTAACAAATATTACATTCACTGTAATAAAGAGGCTGCGTTTGCAATAGAATAGTGTACCGCCGTTTGACAGAAAACTGTCAATGCAAGAGGCTAACTAGACTACAAACATCACCATTTATGATTAGCCGCAGCATTGCCGATTTTTCATGCGCAGAAGCAAGCGAAATTGCAAACACAGAGTACTCTTTGTCCATTTTCCTAAACGTCTATCAAAACGCACGAGAATTTCAGAATAGACTGAATAACAAGTACCAGACAACCAAAAGCGACTTTGCAATTTTCTTATTTCATTTTTCTAAGGTCATTCTGTTTTTCACTTCTATAACTGGTCTTTAAACGAAGAAGAATTATAGATATAAATACGTCGTTTTGTCATGTTTGTTTGCACAGAAAACAAGTGCGCGTCTAGAATATTTTTTTCAAAGCTGAACAATTAGACTTCACGATGTAATTGTTATTGTTTTACTAAGTACACATGTATATTATTTGAATTCCTGTAGGTGGTAAATCTTCCACAAATTGATACCGGTATGTATCTGGATACCGGTATGTATCTGGATACTGGTATGTATCTGGATACCTGTATGTATCTGGATACTGGTATGTATCTGGATACCGATATGTATCTGGATACCGGTATGTATCAGGATACCGGTATGTTTATGGATACTGGTATGTATCTGGATCCCTGTATGTATCTGGATACTGGTATGTATCTGGATATTGATATGTATCTGGATACCGGTATGTATCTGGATACCGGTATGTATATGGATACCGGTATGTATCTGGATACCGGTATGTATCTGGATACCGGTATGCATCTGGATACCGGTATGTATATGGATACCGGTATGTTTATGGATACTGGTATGTATCTGGATACCGGTATGCATCTGGATACCGGTATGTATCTGGATACCGGTATGTATCTGGATACCGGTATGTATATGGATACCGGTAGGTATCTGGATACCGGTATGTATCTGGATACTGGTATGTATCTGGATACCGGTATGTATCTGGATACCGGTATGTATCTGGATACCGGTATGTATCTGGATACCGGTTTTATCAGGATACCGGTATGTTTATGAATAACGGTATGTATTTGGATACCGGTATGTATCTGGATACCGGTATGTATCTGGATACCGGTATGTATATGGATACCGGTATGTATATGGATACCGGTATGTATATGGATACCGGTATGTATATGGATACTGGTATGTATATGGATACCGGTATGTATCTGGATACCGGTATGTATCAGGATACCGGTATGTATCTGTATACATGTATGTATCTGGATACCGGTATGTATCTGGATACTGGTATGTATCTGGATACCGGTATTATCAGGATAACGGTGTTTATATTTATACTGGTATGTATCTGGATACCTGTATGCATCTAGATACCGGTATGTATCTGGATACCGGTATGTATCTGGATACCGGTATGTATCTGGATACTGGTATGAATATGGATAACGGTATGTATATGGATACTGGTATGCATCTGGATACCTGTATGTATCTGAAAACTGGTATGTATATGGATACCGGTATGTATCTGGATACCGGTATGTATCTGGATACCGGTATGTATCTGGATATCGGTATGTATCTGGATACCGGTATGTATCTGGATACAGGTATGTATCTTGATACCGGTATTTATATCTGGATACCGCCATGTATATGTATATGTTTCTGTATACCGGTATATGTATCAGGATATGTATATGTATATAAATACCGGTATGTATCTTGATACCGGTATGTATCTGGATACCGGTATGTATCTGGATACCGCTATGTATGTGCTCTTATTTTCAACTGTAAATTGATTTGTGCCGCCGGTGAGAAACAAATATACATAACAATATAATAAAGCCGTGTCACTTGAATCATCTACCCGTGTTTCCAGGATTCCGTAAAAGCCGAGATTGTTTGTCAATATTAAGTGTTTATTTTCCAAGCTGCAAACAGGAAACTGCTATCGGAGACAGTTAGCGTGCAGTCACACACAGATGCTGTATTCACTTGGCATAAGGGGCGATGGTTGATTTACCGCCTACATGTGGTTTAATAATGAGCCTCGCTCTGTGAAAATGGGGTTTAATGCATTTGCGTAATGTGTCGTTCCAGATTAGCCTGTGCGGTCCGCCGTTGGTTACCTCGGGATGTTCGCGCAATATATTTTCGAATTCAGGGGAACCGTACGGTCATCCTGTGGCAAACGTACCATATAAGTGCGTGAACAGAACATCAAACCATTAAACCACGCGTTATTTGACACGATACGATGCTAAAGGTATGTCGATTCTAACACGATTTGAGCATTCTTTCTGCGTTGTGTAGGAAAAGTTTTACAGTCGCTTATTTTGTTCTTCGTCTTTGGGACGATCAATGAGCATCACGCAGAAAAACTTGTAAAGAGCTTCTCCCTAACCATGATTGATTTGAATTGTAAAAATCGCGATATTCCAATACTCACATCTATAATAATAAAAAAAAGAGTATTTCTTCAATATTGACAATAATGGTGACGCGGTTACTGACACAAAGGCTCTCCACGGATAACTTCCGCAATTGTTTTGGTATTCATTCCATTAGGAGCATTTGTTTAGATGGCGCTACTATCCTTAGGGAACTTATTTCAATTGAAATGGAAAAAACGTTTAGCCTCGTTCTGGGAAAACTGGGCTAAATGCATGTGCATAAAGTGTCGTCTCTTATCAGGGACAACACTTCCCGCTTCTTTGAAATTGTTTGTATTTAGAAAATATCTTCTTAACGAAAATACAGTTCAGGCGAAAATTGACGTCCCTGAAAAGCCCTGGATCACCCTGAGGACGTCATAGACGCAGAAGCAAAGCAGTGCAAACGCCAAGATCGCAGCGGTATCGTATGAGGCACGCCGAGGATCTAACGTGGTCACCGTGACGTCAACGATAGTCAATTCGACAGACCCTCCATATCGTGTGCAGATTGACCGATATGAAACCGCTAGTAAAGCAACGTAATTGCTAAGACCTCGACACAGAGGGCATCAGCCTTATTTCCCTTATCCTTGTACGAGAAAAGCTTTTTTTGTTAAAGGTGTGTGGTGTCCTCCGAGCCACTCCGACCCATTCAACACTAGTTTCTTCGTCCTGTTCATTTTTTGTAAAGACTTTGTACTCGAGCTTGGGTGTCGGTGTACTTACTGATCTTCCTAGTCCACGATTTAAGACTTTGGCACAACACTGAACGAGTGAACATAAATAAAATCAAATGACGTCTGCACAACTTTAACTCAGACCCCGGCCCGATGGTTGACGGTATGTGGATTCCTTTTAGAAAAAAAAGCGACGGCGATTTCCAAAAACTGACTGTTTTGGTCGCATTGAGGACGCGAGTCCTTTGTTACGAGGTTATAATACAATCTTGATTTTAAGAAACACAAAAACCTAAAAAAATATCGTTGGTGAAATACTGTTTACAATGCATTATGACTGTGTGAAATCTATGGAGAGGAATAATAAACGAATCTACCGATGAAAGCCGTATTTGCATATGAACAAAAATAAACACCTGCATGGAATGTCATGTTAAAATTCATTGAATTAACTTTTTAACCCTTTGAGCGCTGGAACCGGATTTTGAAGGCCTTTGCAAACAGTTTGGATCCAGATGAGACGCCACAGAACGTGGCGTCTCATCAGGATCCATACTGTTTGCTATTCTGATAGTGGTCTTAGAAAAAAATTCAAAGAAAATGCTAATTTTAGAAATTCAGCAGACGACATTTTAGCAGACAACAAATTTCCCAGCATGCAAAGGGTTAAACAATGTACGTATATGAAATACATGTACAAAACCACATAATTATCATATATGTGATATTCTATATAAGAAGTGATACAAGTTCCGCATTATATCAAGTGTGTATGTTTTTTTATATAAATATTTAACTAATTATAAATAAGTGTTCATTGTCAACTCTTATCTTCACAATTTAATCCGAGTATCTTAAAGAACATAATAATCGTGTTGTTGTAGTCTGACAATGAATTTGAAAGAAACGTCCATTTTAACTGGACATTTTCCGCTAACATAACGCCACTTACACCACTGTGGTTATCTCGCAATCACAGAAAACTATTCATTTGTAAGCTGAGGTTTTCATTTATTTACATTTTAGGGCGGTTGTATCTGTGATATCTAGAGAATTTCCTTTCAGTCATTCGCAGTCATTGTTTTCATTGTTAAAAATTACAATTGCGCGACCTAAGCTAAGCATAATTTGATTTTTCAATCCGAGCATTTACAATTTTTTGTAAATGATTTTAACGATGTTAAATGTTGCAAAGGTAGTCAAATCGCGCTTATCTTAAGTACAGCTACCCGACTCATGAACAACAACGGCACAACAACGGCAACAAGAACAAATGTTCCTACTATTATTTTAAAAAGAACAGCAACAGCTACTACTACAACTACTACTACAACAACGACTACTATTTCTATTACCACTTCTAATATTGCTAATTATGCTACTACTTATACTTCTATAATAACAACACAAATAATATAAATAATAACTATCGGTAATCAATTAACAAATTAGTTAACCAATTAATTATTCAATAAACAAATTTACATAATTAATTAATAAATAATTTACCTGTTTCCACACAAAAATGCGTCGATAACTCTCACTGCACACCCGTCATGTAATAAAATGCAAACCATAAACGTACGTATATGTGTATTTCCTCCTTCCATTCACATGTGCAAGTGTTTCAATTTTAAACCACCATTTATTCGTCAGAATCAATAACGACATTTACTCATATTTCTTTGACTGCTCAATCGGCTCGCAGTATGTGTTACATTTGTTTGCACAGTGATTGAAACTTGATAGCTCACGGCGAACTAGTTCAATATCAAATTTTCTCTTATTGTATCCAGCGTTGAACAAACAAGCACCGCGGGGTTTGAAAGCGTCTTGAATAAAAGACTTGCCGTTCTAGAACCGTGGCACCGTACTATACTAGTCGCTCAAATAACCAAGAGAACTATGGTGTCACATACGGGTTATTTATAACGAGAGCGCCGACGGCGTTGAAAGTCTATTGGCAAGATACACAGACGTTTCTGCCGAAGTAAATGTCAAAGGAAAAGTTGACTGAATGACAATCTAAAAGGCTATCAGAAAATCAGAAATATGTATCAAGGGAGCTTGGTATTTTTCGAGCAAGTAAATGCCCGGATGTAAATGTTATTTCTTATTGGCTAGATGTTTATTAATGCTTTTTTTTTAATTAACGCTATCATTACATCCTTATTATTTACGAGACTGAACGCCTTTTTTCATTCGTAAGCTAAGGTCAAAGTTATATCTTTGTTTTTCTTGTTTTGTTTGCTACTATTCATTATACTGTTACGATCGCTTCATTTTCAATTAAGGCTTAAGCAAAAAGGAAAAATTCGTTGTTGCTGTGTTGTTGTTGATGTTATATTTACCGACCACGTTACTTACGCAAAATATAACATGTACGCTGTATTTTAGAGCACACGTTCTAAAAAAAAATCATCCTTATTCCACTTATTCAAATAATTAAAAAAAAAATATGCAACATAATTTGCAATTTAATATCAAAATACTTTAATTTGATCCCAATCTCTTGACGCCTAAAATCGCAAGGTAAATGTTTGCCGTCACAAAGTTTAACAATGGTACAGCCCTAAGAAAATCTCGACAGTCTTCTACAAGTAACAATGCAATTATTTATCCATTACAACTATTTTAGGAACGTACTCCATTAATAAATACATTGAACAAGTATGTTATCACAACAACAAATACAACGAGATTCACCTTGTTAAAATCACATAACTAAGGATGCAAAAAGTAAGGAAAAAAAATGTAAGGAACATATTTATTGGAATGATGCCATATATGAAATAAGTTGTTGAACAACGATAATTTAATCCAAATCCCGTTCCCATCCACGTTTTGAATGGAATTGTTAACAGATTTTTGCATGTTTTCAAATGTCATTAGATATGATTGCTTACAAATCTTTAATGTTTTTAATAGTCTTAACACATTTTTATAGTGAGAAAAAAACTTGAATAAAAAAAAACTAACGACTAACTAACTAATCTACCCGCGTCCTCTGGATCTGTAAGCGAATGCTCTACCACTGAGTCACGCAAACTGGAGGCAGTCTACAGTTTTTTAGCCTTATCTGCGCATTGGCCCCGGTCAATTTCCTGAATTAATGGTGTATGGCCTAAACAAAATTGTTTTTTGACTCCAGAAGCTGAAATGTAAGTATAAATTGTCAATATTCTAGTAATTTCACATGTTTTCAGTAATTCGAAACTAAGTTACCTGAATTTTAGTCAACAACAACAACATGCTGAGTGAGAAGTAAACACATGTACTTCCTGCTTGAAGCTGTCGACATCTGACAGATTTCAACGGTGGGTTTAAATAAGTTAGCAGTGCAAAAAAAGTAAACGGTAATGACCCATTTTGTTTGGCTTAGTTTGAAAGCATTTGCTTTGATGGTGCAAAGCATGTTGTCGATTGTGTGCGTACACTTACCCGGAAAGATGAACGTGATTGTCGGGTTCGTCCAAAAATGGTGTTTTTACGGTCAAGTTCCGAGACCCCCGAAAAGGTCTATTTAACGCCAGATATCAATTTAAAGAGCATGTTCTGCATTGTTTTGTGCTTTAATTTCAAGCTGTTGATGAGCTGCACTGAATATTGTCTTAATCTATTTTCAGGTTGTGACTGGAGGCCTTGTTTTGAGGGGGTTTTGCAGACCAGTGGTTGTCGGCCTGGGGATTTTCAAGAATAACTGTAGACTGCCCCCTAATCGTGAAACATAACATTGATAGTTATCGCGCATGCGTAAATCCGTAAAAGCATTCGCCTTTGCCAATAACAGAATTGTTTTGCGATTTCACGTAAAATGGTCTCAGAAACATTCACAACAAACGGAAGAAAATCTAAGAAAAAAAGTTTCTAAGTGAAAACTGGTAAGAATGAGAAAATGCCATATTAAATATCTTATCTATTTCATCTGCCCAAAATTCAGGATCATCCTGGAATTTGAACGGGTTGGTAAAAGACAACCGACTAAAAGACGTCTTTTTGAAATGCAGTTTACTAAGTCTATTGGCTAACACCAATAGCAATAGACAAAAACCAGAGCTATGTAGTGTGTGTTGGACATGAAGTCCAATCAGAGGTTCACTTCACAGGAAACTATGGATGTTAAACTCTTAAAGTCCTTATTATTTAATTATGTTGTTTTAGTTCCAATTGTCCCATTCAAATTGTAAGTGTCTGCTAAACAACATATACATCATCATCTGTCCCTTGACCGTTGGGGTGGGGGATGAGGGACGACGTCACATAGATCCTCCGCCAGTCAGGTCTGCTGTGGGCTGCTGGGAGTATCTCATACATGGGGAAGGACGTCCACTTTTTCACATCGTCCATCCAACTTTTTTTCCTGACGGCCTCTAGCGTGCCCTGTACCACATTCTTGCACAGAAAGTCGTTTATGGTGACGTGTCCAAACCAAGCCAGCTTTCGTCGTTTGATGGTCGCCAGAAGGTTCAAGTGTGGGCCAATCAGTACTGCTGTCATGTTCTGGATATACTCGTTGGCCATTTGCTCAATGTAGGAGATGCGGAGAAGTCTTTGTAGAAACGTGTGTTCAAATGCTTGTAAGCTGCGTTCTGTGTCCGCGTGAAGTGTTCAGGTCTCGCAGCCGTACAGTTAGGATGGAGACTACGAGAGTAGAGGATGTGCTTGATGAGGAAGCTGAAGGAGCTGCTTGTTCACAATCTGCTCAGTCTGGTATTTGCTGCGTTAGCCATGGTAATTCTTATTCGGACTTCAGCTGTTCCGGTACACTCCTTGGTCATGGTTGCTCCCGTGTACTTGAAGCTGGTCACTTCTTCCAGCGTCTCGCTGTTCATGTTAATGTCTGCACTGTTGTTGTTCGTGCTGTTCACCATGATCTTCGACTGCTATGTGCTAACCTCCATCCCGTATATGTACCTGCTCCTTCATAGAGTCTGTTGGTAAGGTATTTGAGACCTTTGTTGCTGCCAGTCATGAGGTCAATGTCATCAGCGAATCTCAAGTTGCAGATGGGTCTGTCTACGATGGAGATGGAGATGTGGTGGTCATTGAGGGTTCACTGCATTATCTACTCAAGAAAAAGGTTAAACAGGACGGGGGAGAGCATACAGCACTGACGGACGCCCACAGATGTCATGAAGATATCACACATCTGTCCATTGAGAAATACAGCACTGCTAGCCTTTCCGTAGAGTTCTTGGCTGACTTGCACCAGCCCTTCGTCAAGAGATTTTACGATCTGCAAATATATCGTGTATAAGAACCATTATGTCGACTGTAATATCACTTGGGGAGAGGATAAACAGTCCTTTAACTATGTCTTAAATAAGTGTCGACTGACGTTATTGGGTTTTAATTAATCATTCAGAATTGTGAATTGTGCATTAATTGTACATTGTACCCACGTTTTATTCGTTGATGATACTTTGAGAATACATGTACTTCGAAAATGTGTGTTTATGTCTGAAATGTCAGAACTTATTACAAATAATACTTAAAGCACGTATCGAAACTACATCGTTGGATTAAACAATATTAAATTCATTGTATTCAAGAGGCTGCGTTTGCAATGCAATAGTGTACCTGCGTTGGACAGAACATTGTCCATGCAAGAGGCTAAAATTAGTAGACTACAAACATCGCCATGCACGCGAAAAGACGAAATAACAAACACACTGTACATTTTTTTCCGCATTTTCCTAAACTACTATCAAAACGGGTTAGAATAGACTGAATAACAAGTACCCGAAAACCAAACGCGACTTTGCACGTTTTCTTATTTCATTTTCCTATGGCCATCCTTTTCATCATTTCCATGACTGGTCAAACTGTCTTTAAACGAAGAAGGATCGATATGAATCAGCCGTTTTGTGATGTTTTACGAAAATAAAATAAAAACGCGTCTAGAATCATTATAAAAGATGAACAATAGACTACACGATGTGTTTGTAATTGTTTTAAGAAGCGTGTTAATTAATTAACTATAGGAACTGAATCTTCCACAACCTGACACCAGTATATATCGGGATTCCATTATGCATCTGGAAACCGGTATGTATCTGGATACCGGTATATATCTGGATACCGGTTTATATCTGGATACCGGTATGTATGTGGTACCGATATTCATGGATAACGGTATGTATCTGGATACCGGTATGCATCTGGATACCGGTATATATCTGGATACCGGTATATATCTGGATACCGGTATATATCTGGATACAAGTATATATCTGGATACCGGTAGGTATGTGGTTCCGGTATATTCATGGATACCGGTATGTTTCTGGATACTGGTATGCATCCACAACCTGATATCGGTATGTATCGATGATTATTTTTAACTGTGAATTGATTTGTGTCACCGCTGAGAAACACGTGGAATTAAAATAAAGCCTTGTCAAATAAATCATCTACCCGTGTTTCCAGGATCCCGTATAATCCGAGATTGTTTGCCAATAGTCAAATGTTTATTTTCCAAGCTGCAAACAGGAAACAGCTATCGGAGACAGTTTGCGTGCAGTCACACACAGATGTTGTATTCACTTGGCATAAAGGGCGCTGGTTGCTTTACCGCTGACATGTGGTTTAATATCTATGTGATCGAACGTGATGGTTAATTTCGTTGATGGGTGTCACAATTGAAATGCAAATGCAGATAAACGACAACTGGTAAATAACATCATTATCAGTTCAAAACATGTTCGTGACAGAGTATGGTAAATTAAGTTCACAGTATGCACGGTGGAATCATAAATCCAAAACGGTTGTGAAAAAGGCGAAGTCCAAATTGTTTGTTTTTGTTGTTGTTTGCGCTCTACGATATGTGTTTATAGAAACCAACCATTTTAGTTATGGAATGTTAATTAACCAACACTACCGTGCTTAAGATAATTATTTTTTACACGTGTGTCAACGATTTTACAAACGTTATTATAGGAATCGTAACTCGGTGGCTATGATGTCTGTGTACAACGATTCGCGTGCTAATGTTGTATACCTACGAACAGATAAGCGCAAATGCGAACGGGGACCAGGCAAAGTCCGCAAAGAGGTTATATTTGATATCATAGATTCCGTTTCGCTCTAATCACAGCCCGTGTGGAATCCGTGCAGATGCCGAACGGAGAATTTGTGGCGACAATGCAGCCGAACCTTTTGTAGCCGTTGGCTTCCCCGGGATGTTCGCTCGATATAATTTCGAATTCACGGGTACCGTACGGGTATCCTGTGGCTACCGTGCCATATATGTGCGTGAGCAGAAAATAGAATGGCTATCTCAAGACGGTCTCGTGTCACCGCTTTTAACACATTCGCAATATGCGGATTAAAGTGTATGGAAAACTTGCAAAACTTATTTCTTTGTGGCGACCGACAGATAAACTGCGAAAGTCCCAAGCAGCGCGTCTTTGTTCCATGCTCATACCCGACCTCAATGTGGACGCAATTACTTCAACAGTGTAAAGGCCTTGTTCAATCCTTCTTTATTTGACCCCCCCTCCCCCCTCCGTAGTATACCCCTGTTTATTGGCACCTTACTGATAATCAATGCACTGCTGAAGAGAAAGGTTGAAATTATGTTTTTTTTTAAAAGATCACACATAAAGATGAAATATTTTTGGGGCCAAAAATTACTTAGACCTTTTAAGGCTTGATTAAAGCCTTCTTCCCCCCTCCCCAATCTCGTGTATTATATCCATATTTTCTGGTACCACCGCAGTGATAAATCCACAGATAAAGAGAAAGCCATGGGTAAATCATCTGAGAGAAATATCGTATAGATAAATGTAATCTTTAATGTTGGTTCCATAGACTTTGGAGCATGGCAGCGGCCAGGCATTCTCTTAAGCTGATATGGCCGTTGTGCCTCTTCATTGTCCCTTGAACATATAACATCGGTATCTTACTTTTTATTGTCGATTGATCAACATATATGAGGAATACTCATAAACCACGCATTAAGGCATTTCCGTATTGGAAGATGGAGGGATGTATTTATTGATTGATTCAGGGGCGGTTCCAGGATTTTGGTTAGGGGGGGGGGGCGGAAAAGTGAAAGATTTGCTGGGGGTCCAGGGTCGAAGCCCCCTTTAAGCTCCACGATTTAAGTGATTTTGAAGGCTTTGACAACCACTTCTCGAGAATGTCACGCCTTATGTACGTTCATCAAAGTACCTTCTTATAATGCCAAAAGTGCATATATACATATACGTAATACGGATGGATATAGCCGGAAGAAATGCTATAAAGAAGAACACACTGACGGTTTGTACCTACAGCAAGATAATGACCAAGATGAAGACGAGATTTTATTTAACTGGTTCGTCATAGATATATCACTCAATTGCACAGAGTATAATACATAGTCCGAAACTCTCTAACAGTCTCACAGTCAACTAAAAAACTTGCGTTGATTTCATTTCAGTCTCACTTAACTGTCCAACAGTGGGTTTAGCAACAGCATCCTACGAGGGTGTCTTCTCGCATATATAGAGGGTCTAAATTTAAAACATTTAGCGATTGTCTGTGATCAGTGGGAAATGTTGTGTACGAAAAAGAAGAAAAATGAGTTTAAATTTGTGATTTAGATCTAGTTAAGTGTGAAACATCAAATGAATTGACTTTACTTTGGCAATTTTAGAGGGGGAGGCGTGCGCCGCGTTCGCCTCCCCCCCTTGGATCCGCCTATGATTGATTCATATGTTTAAGAAATAATGAACGGGTAACCGTTGGTTATTACCGCAATAACCAACGGTTACCGACAATTCCACCACGAAAACGTGTTTCAATTACATCCGAAATAAAGTGTCCGAATTATATGCTACTTAATCCAAATAATAACTAGATCCCTTAACACAGCTTAAATGTGCCTTTTCTTCTTGTTTAAACTTATTTTATATACAGAACAATTGAATTAACTTGGCTTCCAGTGCGTGAGTTGTGTTATAAGTACTTTAAGAAGAAAAGATTTTGTAAGTTTATTCGGTAGAATGTATTCACAGCGCGTGCGAGGAAACAACCGTTGGTATATCGGGGTAATAACCCACGGTAAGCTCCCTTCTTATTCTAATGCGCAAGCGTTGGTTATTGGTGTGCGACTGTGGTAGAATCTGAAATATATAATAGTTTATCTATATAAAACAATATATTATAAATCTGTGCATCAGTAGTAATAAAAATATCTCCGTTTTAGTTTTTATCATCTACATTCCTTCTGTGAACTAGCTTTCAATAGCTTGAGTGTGCTGTTTATTTCATACAATTATCATTATTATAACTCTTTTAGATGAAGCTAATAATTCTTTGCTTTCATGTTCACATTTAACATATTTTAACAATAGAATAATTCCAACATTAAAATTCCGATTAAATTCGTGTTGTGTAACCTTTTCTATGCGACTTTCATGAGTATAAGCTTTCCCTACACCGTCCGGTATAGATAACTTCCGGATTTGCCACATCAACATTACAATGGAAGCTCTGTACAGCATTCCTTTCACGCTTTTAGAAGTCCCTCATTTGAAACTAAAGAGGCCGACATGGATAAAACAGCCATCTGCAATGACAATGTTTGCTTTTGTACTGCTGTCATATTTCCTTGTTACCGGAGGTTTGTTATATTTTGCAAAGTGTCAATTTCCTAACTCATTTCCAAGTTGCATTTAACTTGCATTTGCCGCTTTGCGTAGTGTTTATTTTGGGTCTTGTTCCTGTCGGTGACGTTAAAAAATCCAAGATAAGAAGCGTTAAATACCAAGGCTTTTGCTTCAATTCAGCTACGATCTGGGAAAACTGGGCTTAATGCGTATGCTTAAAGTATCGTCCTAGATTAGCCTGTGCAGTCCGCCACTTTCACTTTTCACCACAGCACTTTCTGCTTTTATTTATTCTTTCATTTAATGACAATACAGTCTAGGCTAAAAGTGTTGCCCCTGAATAGCCTGCGCTGACTTCATAGGCTTATCTGGGACAACACTTTACCCACTAGTCCAACTTGTTGACGCTCTCAAATATTAAGCTACTTTTTATATGGGTAATATTTGGAGCGTACAACGGGCGAAGGACCAAAATTGTGGTGGACAGTTTTCCTTCTTTGTCTATATTGTTGCGCAAGGATTTTGTGTGCAACATTCAAGCCCCGATATCAGACAGTTAATATCAACGGATTGCAATAATATTTACATACCTGTGTAGATAATTCATTTCTCGATAATGTTCAGTAAGAATTATGTAATGACACTTTCAATTTTGCAAGCCTAGGCAATTGAAATCAACACACTATTCACATTTTCCATTCCTATCGCTGTGCCCGCTGTAAACTGCAGGTAGATTTTAATCGATAACGCAGCCTATCACACCGTAATGCCTTTTTCTGATTGGTTGATATTTAAATATTTCATAACATGGCGAGAGGTCAGTGATTGTGTTGCGATTTAAGCAGAAGTTTAACTGAAACAATTTATGCCTTTTAACTTCAATTCCACGATATTTGAGGTAAAAATGGACTTCTAAACTAAAACTTTATGAGTTGGTAATGTTATTTTGCAATTTTAAGCATATTGATGAAAATTTAAACTTTCTGGTGTCCACCACGTAACTGGTCGTTCGCCGATAAGACGTTCCAAAGAATTTAGCCAGTATAAAAAGTATCTCTAAATTCTTGGCAACATCTTATAAATAAGACTATTTACCCACCTGCATTAAGCCCCATTTTTTCAGAGCATGGCGCAATCGTATAATTGTATCATCTTTTTAAATCCTTTCATATAAACACTTATGCTGATTCTTAGATTATATGTTGATCATTTCAGGTATTATTTATGATGTGATTGTGGAACCACCAAGTATTGGCTCGACAACAGATGAAAAAGGAAACTCCAAACCAGTATGTTTTAAGCAAACAAATCTTAACAAGTAAAAGAAAGTAAAGAAACTTAAGCAAGTTAAAGAAAGTAAAGAATCTTAATTATTTTATCTGTAATGTTGGATGTTGCAAAAAATAACAAGAAAATAAACCAAAGTTAAAGTAATTAATCTGTGATATCCATACAATATTCTTGAATAAAACACCTAGAAGTGGATAGTATTTTTAAAAATCTGAATTTGTGCAGGCATTCAGGTCCAAACTGCTAGCATTTCATTGATAGGAACGTGGTCTTATTTTGGTAAGTGCACAGGTACTCTGTGCTTATCCTGCAATTTATGCTGTATATATGTGTATACCCAAAAACGTTCATTTTAGCGTATCGATTTTGTTTGGCTAGTGACTTTATATGGTCACATAGTTTATGAAGTCTAAAATGGAGATGCCAGGAATGAGCCTTGTTCTGGGAAAACATGGCTTACTGCATGTGTGTAAAGTATCATTCCTGATTAACCAGGGACAAAATTTTACGCTTTTATGGACTGTTTTGTTTAAAGTAGGTCTCTTCTAAACAAAAATCAATACTTGACGCACATGCATTAAGCCCCGTTTCCCCAGAATGCGGCTCAAATATTTTCCCCGTATTTTCATTTCTAGGTAGCCTTTATGCCATACAGAGTAAATGGCCAGTATATAATGGAGGGCCTGGCGTCCAGTTTTCTATTCACACTGGGAGGCCTGGGGTTTGTCATCCTGGACAGAACCAACGCCCCTTCGATGCCTAAGCTGAACCGAGTGCTGATGTTCTGTGTGGCATTCGCATCCATTCTCATCTCATTCTTCATGTGCCGAGTGTTCATGCGAATGAAGTTGCCGTAAGTATTTTACAACTTCTGTACCTTTTAAGCATTGTTCTTAATTACACGTGGGCTTCTAATCTTAGCATTAAAATGGACAATAAAACCATTACCTCATTGTGCACTATGCTATGATAACTTACCACTTATATCTACAATGAGGAGATGGCATTTCATGTGTAAAACCTGTCTCCCTACCTCAGAGGTAAAGGTTGCACTTAGAAGACAATGGTGATCTTTGGTTATAAAACAGGGCTATTAATTTGTCATTTAATTATTCAATTTTAAGATAACATACCTTAAATGACTCCAAAATGACGAGTGTCTCGTATATCATGCATCTCATTTCCTTAAAGGTCAAGGTCACATTTAGAGGTCAAATTAAAATTTGACCATTAACTGCTTGTGTGTGACCCAGCAGAGTTTTGACACTGCCAAGAATGTGCCGGAATCCGTGCCCTATGCACTCATATCTTGATTACTGATTATAAATATAAAAAAAACACTCATTAGTTTTTAACCAGAGTTTCAATATTTTTGGCGTTCAGGCTTGCTGGCCGGTCACTGCAAACAGGTTGTTTCTGGTTAAAAACTTGAGTTTGCATTGAGCAATCCTGATGAAACTTTAAAGCTCGAAAGCCTGCATGGAGTTCTAACTTGGGATTGTATTTGGGGCATGTTGGGTCACTGTTTATTGTTACTTATAATAAAAAACAGTTTCTGATCAATAACTTGAGTTGGATGGAGATGTTGCACAGACATTAAATGATTTTGTGTGCAGGTAACTTACTTGAAGACCTGACCTAGCTTGGGATTGATTTTGGGTCTAGTCTGGTCAATGTTACTATTATGAAAGAAGAAAAACAGCAAACTGGGGGTTTCAGGTCAATAACATAAATTGAATTGACCAATTTCAATGAAACTTAGTATAAAGCAAACTTGTATGGACACCTAGATTGGGAATGTTTCTGGTCATTAAATTTAGTTTGAATGAAGGTATTGCACAGAAATTGTGTGTGTATTTTGAGTATACTTTTTATATTTGTGGTGTTACCATATTTCTTGTACTCTCAATTTTTTACCCAGGACATGGACCATTTCCGACTCACAATCTTGTTTTTTAATTGTTGTGAACATGTAAACAAGTTTATGCCAGATGGTTTGTGTTTTGTTTTCAGAGGGTACCTGCAGGCATAAAGAAGAAATACATCGTTCATATCCCATCCCATGTGGACATTCTCTGACAGACAAAGGATATTCTCTATTTGCTGTTAAATATTTCATAAAAACAAGTGACAATATGGTAAAGATTTGATATTTTGCTTGTCATTTGATAAAACCCTGTTGTTATGATTTATGGAGTTAAATTCTTGAACTTTGGAATCTTTAATATGACCTTTAATTTACCATTAAACATGCACATTTTTTTTTAATATAAAAATTAACATTATAAAACAGTTTAAACACATCCATCAATTCATGATTCATGTACTGGTTGTGTTAACATTATAAAACAGTTTAAACACATCCATCAATTCATGATTCATGTACTGGTTGTGTTAATAAATTTGTATACATATAATTTTATAAAATAATAGCTTTCAATTTAGTCCATATGGATTTACAGACTTACCGTATGTTTATTAGACTGCTGATTATAATGTTTGGACTCATTTCAAAGTGGCACATCTGACTGTCAGATATTTAAAGAGTGTCAGTTATTGATAGAGTTGTTAAGATGTTTAGAGCAATTGGCTTTTGAAAAAATGTTGATGTAAGAGTGGTATGCCCATATATTTTATTTGAAAATAAACTTACTGATTTGAGCTTGTATTGTCATGAAAAGTTTAAGCTTGGCTTGCATAACGCTAACTTTGGTAGTTGTGTTATTTTTTATTGTCTTGTGTATTCCAAAATTGAATAAATATTAGTTCCATCTTTTGAAAGTATGTTAGAAAACAAAATAATTGATTTGTCTGAGGTTCTCAGTAGAAGTACTGAACTTAAACATACATACAAGTTTTACTTAATTTCAATTACAAATCTTATAAGCAAAACTTCTAGAATCAGAGGCAAGTTAGTTCAGACGTCCAGTTTTTAAGTCAATGCAAGCCCTGTTAAGATTACAGAACAACAAATACTGAACAAAAGAGAGACTGCACAGTGAATCATATGCAGTTATTGTCGCAAGATCATTTGTGGAATATTATAAATAACAAGCAATTTCTTTTTATATATATTGTCCTCCACTGAATAAATTTTATTTATTGATGGGTGCTACACCAACGTGAGCTCTTCCATAACTTCATTGACTTTAAGAAAGCTTTCGACCACATGTGACATGATGGCATATTTGGAGAGGATTCAACATTGAAGAAGGGCTGGTTTACGTCATTCAAGAACTCTACGGAAACGCCAGCAACACAGTACTTCTCAACTGACAGCAGGGGGACTTTTTCAGGACATCAGTGGGCGTCAGTCAGGGATGTCTTCTCTCTCCCGTCTGTTTAACCTTTTCCTTGAGAAGATAATGCAGGAGACTCTCCATGCCCACCACACCTCTATCTCCACCGGTGGAAGACTCATCTCCAACTTGAGATTCGCTGATGACATTAACCTCATGGGTGGCACCAGCAGGGAACTTCAAGATCTCACCAACAGACTCTATGAAAGAGCAGGAACATACGGGATGGAGGTCAGAACGGCGAAGTCGAAAATCATGATGAACAGCACGACCAACACCAGCGCAGATATCACCATGAACTGTGAGAAGCTTTAAGAAGTGACTAGCTTCAAGTACTTGGGCGCAACCCTGTCCAAGAATGGTACCAGTACCGCTGAGGTCCGAATAAGAATTGCCATGGCGACCACAGCGATGGCCAGACTGAGCAGGTTTAGGACAAGCAGTTCCATCAGCCTCCCCACCAAGTACAGGCTATACAAGTCCCTCGTCAGCTCCATCCTACTCTACAGCTGCAAGACCTGGACGCTTTACACGGACACAAAATGCAGGATAGAGGCATTTGAACATAAATGTATCCGAGGACTTCTCCGCATCTCCTACACAGAGCACAAGACCAACGAATACGTCCGGAACATGACTGCAACACTTGTTGGTGCAAAAGAGCCCCTTCTAGCGACCTTCAAAAGACGAAAGCTGGCTTGGTTTGGACACGTCACCAGGCACGACTCTCTGTGCAGGACTGTTCTCCAAGGCACTCTAGAGGGAGGTCGCCGTCAGAAGAAAAGCTGGGTGGACAATGTAAAAGAGTGGACACCCCTTCCCATGGATGAATTACTCTCAAAGCACACAACAGACCAGACTGGAGGAGCATTTCTGTATCGTCATCCCTCATTTCCCCCAAACGGCCAAACCGGTCAAGGGAATGATGATGATGATAATGATGAACTAAAAGAGAAAAGGTTGTGTAAAGGGTTGTGCCTTTTCTCACTGAAATAAAATGCAGATAACATCTTCTTTTCTGAATCAATTAACATTAAAAATGAAGAAAGCATACAATATATGCATAAGTAAAAAACAAATAAAAAGTTCTTACGTATCTTTTTTCTGTTTATTGGAAAGTTGTCCTTAAATCAGCTGAAATTATTTCGAAACATGTATCGATAAGTTGCAACTTTTTTATAAGCAGCAGCAGACCAAAAAAGCATGTATGACACGCACAAAGCAAGTGGTCAGTATAAGAGTTTTTCTTTTTGAGAAAGCGACGTGCTGATGGATGAACATGGCAATAACTGTAAAATAATGTGTGGTGTTATGTTTTTATGCATTGCAATTCTCATGAATGTTTATGTTGAAATCCTGTATAGTATCTGAGATATTGCCCTGAAAAGTTATATCATTCCAAACAACGAAGGGAAATAACTATTATTTAAGAAAGTGTAGGTTAATGGTTCTTGTGTATGACACTTCTCCTTATTGATATATAATTTATAAATATGTACACCCATGAAGTTTCATGTTGAAATCTTGCAAAGTATCTGAGCTATAGCCCTGAAAAGTTGCATCATACAAAAAAACAAAGGGAAATAATTCCTTTACTAAAATGTATGGTTATTTTGCATGGCACTTTTCATTGATATCTATACACCCATGAAGTTTCTAAGATATAGCCCTGAAAAGTTTGTGACAGACGGACAACGCCAACACTAGGCTGTTCATAAAGTAAAACTGTTTGAGGGTACTTAATATCTCATGTCAGGGAGATCAACGAATATCACCGTCAAATCTCAAAAAGGAGACCATGTGAACCATCCAGCCCGTTAACGAGATTCATGAGTGACAGGATATTATAAAGTTAAAACTCAGAAGAGGTCATGCACACTGGCAAAGTAAGAGGTCACTGAACATTTAATGTCTCCTTCTCCAATAACTGATGTGTATGCTAGTGAAAACAGGCCGCCTTAAAAGAGCCATATGCATCACCGAATGGAATTTGATTGCACTAACGAAATGCCAGAATTCTGTGGATAATTAATAGAACACTCAAAATTTTATTTATGTAAATCAACAGACACACGGCATAGGCGGATCCAAGGGGGGGGGGGCGTAAAGTCAATTCATTTGATGTTTCACACTTAACTAGATCTAAATCACCTATTTAAACTTAATTTTCTTCTTTTTCGATCACAACATTTCCCACTAGCCTGATAACCGTCAGTGTGTTCTTCTTTTTAGCATTTCTTCCNTAAGGTTACGTGCAACAACGCCATAGCACTGTTTCTATTACAGGTATTTACTTAAAATTTCTCACGTTTTTGGGGTCATTGTATGAGGTCAATGACAAAGTCCCAAAAGTCTGACCTGCAATTAAAAAGAAGTATGCCCCCTTTTGTACAGCATTGAAAATCTAGTTTTTAACATATTTATGTTACGAAGATGACACACACACACACACACACAAACACTTTAAAAAAGCCTGGCTATCTTTTCTACAATGTGGTCTTCTGTTTAACATATTCGTGTATATCACTAGCAGAAACAAATATATATACTGCGAGTACTGCGTATCGGTGGGTACGACGTATCGGTGTAATCCGAAACATGCCAAATGTCTGCCACGTGACTTCTTAGTTCCGTGCTGATTGTTTGAACAAGTATTTTTTTTCCAACGGTATGTAATACAAAAATATCCCACAAATGGTCTATTTTCGGGTAAGTAAGATCTCTTTTATAACAAAATACGATGTTATTTGCAAAATCTTACAAATTTCCCTAAGTCGTGTTAAGGATTGTTGGAAAATTTCACTATTTTCGATAGCTATTTTTACCGAATGGAAGCATTCCATCGTTAAATGACGTCACTATGCGTTTCGCTTGCTAGATGACGTGTTTACATAAATGGGCATGCTACTACGAATACAAATACTCGCTAAAACTTCATATCAGTCAATTAAAATAAAATGTTGCTTTTTCCTTTGCTGTTTTCCTGTGTTGTTTCTAATTAATATATTTTTATTTTCCGTTGCAAACCATTACCAAATTTAAGCTGAAGAGAAGACACTATGAATACTAATGGAAAATTCTTACTATGATGTCCGAGAAATGTCAGTCTGCAAAGCTGCAAGGATGTATGGAATACCAGAGCAAACTGAGAGACAGGACTCTATGAAATCACTTTTATTATTATAATGCGCATATATCTTTTAATAAATATACATATTACATACACAAAATCGTGAAATAAACGGTAAAAGTTGTTGTATTTTGTTAAACTAACAATTATTCTTATGGATGACACCAATGACAAATCTCAAGTTGTGTTAAGTAATCTAAAAGGAAGCTAACCGTGAATACACCGATACGCAGTACTCTTCATAACAATCGAAATGGCGTCAGATCGTAAGTTGAAAGCCGCCGATATCGGAGATACAATTTATAATCATATCACAGTTAAACTTAATTATGTCTGAAAAAGGTAAAATAATAACGAACTGGTGTGCTTTCTCCGTTTCATTACATTCACACATTTTTTTAAAGACAAAGGCTTAATACACCGATACGCGGTACTCCCAGGCTATATATTAAAAACTCTCACATACACACGTGAGCACATGCACGCATACTCGTAAATGCTTATTGCTATTTAATCAAAATTAGTAGACACACACAAAAGTACATAAGAATTATGAAGAATACAATGATTCTGTTAAGATATAACATTGTGTAGCGTAATTCGCGGCAACGTTTGTTAAACAATGTGTAGCGTAGACGTGTGCAGCAAAGACGTGTAGTGTTTTTCACAACTAATTCATTTAACAAGTTAATTTCACTTTAATATTGTCAGTTCATCCGTATAACAATGAAATTTCACACAAATTGATTGTGAATTATAACTTCAATATTCTGAAAAAATAATTTTTAATTCACAAGTCCAGCCGTAAGCGTAATGTTCCAATAAAATAACCAGTCTTGAATCTGGGCTGAACTGTCGTACACAGAATTTAGCTTACTTTAAATACTTAAATGCCATACGGTCATTGGAGAATTGTATAATAAAGGCGAATACAGTTGTGAAAAAAAAATACATAAAGCCGTTGCATGATGAAACTCGGGCGATTATACACGGTTGTATAAAAGCAAACCTGTTGCACAGAAACATATATATACGTTAGATGATATCGCTTGGGTAGTTCGAAATAACCATCAATCAGTAAATAGGAAAAATACGTGCATTAGCCGTCACATCACGAACAAATAAACAGGCACTGTTATAAATAAGAATCCATCTTAAATATTTTTTTAAATTATTCATCATTATTTCATCTCCATGTCGCATATATCCCCACACTTTAAAAAAAAAAAGACTCGTGTCATTCCATAAACCAATATTCGAAAGTTCAATTAAAATAATACAACCAAATAGTTTAACTGTGTACATCACTACTGATATATAAAATGAAGCAGTATGAATACCAAGATTATAAACAGTCATTTTATGATTCAAGAGGCAAATTATAAGAAAAAGTGTTACGTGAGCACAACATCATTTGGATCAGCAAATGCGAGCATTTTAATTATATTTCACATAAATGCATGTTTCATTAAGGCAGCATGCAGTGGCGTCTTAAAAAAAGTATCATTACAAAACAAATGCAAGCAAACTAACAAAGAGCAGAGATAAAAATATCACATTCATAGTTACAGTTGATAACTTTTACAACAATAATTTATGTTTAAAATATAAAAAAACTATATAAATTCATCATTATGAACATCAATGGAAATAATTGTTCACACACTAACCGGTTATTATTAGCTTAATATTTCCTGTTAACTTATTTGTTGGAGAATGCCCACTGACAATATCGACGAGGTTGATTTCTTGTTGGTGTGGAACGCCGAACAAGTTCAGACTTGCCAGTGGACTTTCTATATGTGAAAGACTCTGTGAGTCTAGTCTCTCACCTGATTGCATACTTGACAGTTCAGAAGCACCACGATTGACGCTACAAATGCAACTGATTTCTGCTATACGATTCAGTGTCAGAAGCAGAATCTAAATTAGTTCCATAGTTTGTGATTTTTAAGTGCAACATCCTTGTTCAGGATGTTTCCATAAAAGTAGAATGATTTAATGTTGCCATACATCAGTTTCCTCAAAAGCAGAATCAGAAACATCAAAAGATGACTGGTCAGAGACATAGAGACATTACCTCTCATCAAGATTGATTCACCCACTTCTAAAGCTGGAACGTTTGGCCTTTTTGTCACCTCGCCTGCTTTTTTCTTTTAATAACTTGTCTCACTGGATTCTTTCTCATGGGTAAACTTCAAACGTTCAAACAGTGACTTTGCATAGGAAGTTGCATTACGACTACTGTACGTGTTAGTTGCAATAACTACTGTACGTGTCATACAAATAGAAACAGCATTGATTTCCAGAAATGCATCTATTGACAACCGAGGATGCAAGCAAAGGAAATGTGCAAAAAGTACCAGTTGCATCATTTTTTTAAGCATTATAAGATTGTACTAGTGGATCAACATTACTTTTCAAGTCAGATTTTTGCTCTACTTCTTAAGTTCCCAACATTCTTAATAATGTCGGGTAATTGGTTATGGTGCCACTTGGAGACCAGCATGGAGGACTAAAATACTTGTGTTGTGGTCGCCAAAAATGAACTTACAACTATGCTTGGGTACAAACAAAGCTATGCCATTAAAAAGCCTTCCAAAATCACACACCGTATCAAATATAATAATTTGAATGAAAGAGGGATTGGTACATACGCCAGATCTTTGGTGAGACCAAATTCCTGTACAATATTAATGACTAATAGTTCTCATTACCGTATTTATTTATGTTTCACGAAATAAGTTAATATTGTATAATGCAACATATAGTTGTTAATTATTCTATATTTTAATCAATCTACGGATCATGGTTGCTTGTGCATTTACAATCTTTAGATAAAACCCGTCATGACTACACCGCCTTGACCCAAACTCTCCGAAAACGAAAGTGAAATTGACTTCTTTCGGAAATCATAGGTGGCAGTTTGCAACAGTGTATTGTTCATCATTTATTTAGAAATTATTAGTTTGGCTGTTGAACAATACCACGAGCACAATCTATTTCGCAGCCGATACTATAAGGTATATGCAGACAAATTAATATTTTCACAATCTATCTAGCGCATACAATATTTCCAAAAGTTATGGCGCTTTCGTCCCACTATAGTTTCGTAACCGCATATATTCTGTCACTGGCGCCAAGGTCGTAATGGGTATTATATTTGTATAGAACAACGTTTGCAAACAAATCAATATCACCATTAAACCCCCCACAAAATACCTAAAATATAAAGAAACAATGAACTATTCTCTTATCACATCATTAATAATAAATTCAATAATAATAAAAAATATGGGTGATGGTCGTTTCATGCCACTACCAGTTCGTGCCACTGATATTTGTGTAGGAAGGGGCTGGGAGGGATTGGTCGTTTCGTCCCACTGATAATATATAGCCAGAATGATGTGAATAATACTTTACAGGTGTGAATCATAATGGGGTGTATATTGATGTAGCAATAGTGTTACCAATTATAATTAAATTTTCTTGTTTATTTTACCTTTTTGTGTGTTTCAGTTAGTAATATTCATCTCACTGTGTATATGTATTATTGATATTAGTTATTTTGCCAAAATGTTAAATAAATCTTAAAATGAAATTATATATCTTGTGGCTTAATAATGTTTTATTTTATTTATGTATTCCATAATGATATTGTTAATGTACTATATATTATCTATATGAAAATTTTAAAATAAATCTTAAACTGCAATACATTTTATTAAATTATTATAGAATACATTTATATTGATTTAACCTGAATAAATAATCTTGAAATTAAACAATGTTGTTTTTACATGGTACAGAGGTTACCATCACAGGTGCAAAGTTTCCCGTTTTGATTCACACCTATTCTAATTAAAATATAATTAATTAATTTTTTCAATGTACATATGATGCATACTTTTGAACAATAAAAACATTTCACTTTTGATATTAATTAACTAAGTCTTATATATTAAACTATTAAAATCTACTTAATAAATATTCTAAACATTTTTTATTTAGGGTTAATGTGACATTCATAATTAAAATTCAAACAACATTTAATTAGCTCTTGTGGAAAATGTTCCTGGACTTTCATCCAAGGGCTGAAGAATTTTTGCAGAGACCGGTCACTTTTTAATTTATATCCAATAATCCTAGATGAAATAATTCGCGTTCAGAATAAATCTGAACGCCGAGAGTCTGCCAAAGCAAAAATCATCCAAAGACTCTGGCGACAATTTATATTGACTACCAATAATCCTCAATCCTCAGTGAAAAGTAATGGTCACTATTCTTGGTCAATTAATGCTCTTGTGAATTTTAAGGGTGTGACGTTGGATTCAAAATTGCATTATATTGAATTTGACTTAAAGTCAATAATACATAATTTGCCAGAAAGGAATTTTAATTGATTTAGCTATTACTATTTTAGAAATTGCGAGAAGAAGCTAATTTTTGCAAGTTTGAGTGAAGATGTTAGTCACAAGCAAAATTTTGATAGAAATTTGAACATAAAAACATTTTTATTTAAGGTGTAAGAACTTTTAATAACTACAGTACTCAATAAAAAAAAAAAATCATTTTGATAATTTACTCGTAATATCTTATTAGCCATTGATAGTTCATATATTTATGAGGTTTTCAAACTTTTTGTTTCTCTACGTTATTTAGCATTTAGTCTTATTTTCCACAATGATGTGAAAATTTATTAACGTAACATTAATACTCAAAAATCAATGGAAATTTCGTAAAGTATTTCGTAAAATAAAGTTACCCAATAAAAAATCAATGTTCCTAAAAGCAAAAGCAAAAATTTCAAAACGAGATGTTTACTGGTAACATAGACGTTTGTAGATATAAAATGCATGTTTTTATTTATTTTTACACAAATAATTCCATTTTAATGTCCCGCACTGATATCTATTCATACAACACACGAACACTAAAATGGTACCATGTTAGTGTTCATGTGTCGTATGAATTGATATAGTCGCGGGAAATTAAAATGGAATTAATTGGAACACGAAAAATTAAAAACAAGCATTTTTTATCTACAAACATCCATGTTACCAGAAAACATCTCAATTTGAAATTTTGGCTTTTGCTGTAAGGAACATTGATTTTTTGGGTAATTTTATTTTACGAAATACTTAACGAAATTTCCGTTGATTTTTTTAGTAGTAATGTTACTTTAAAGTATTATTATTCATTGTTTATTATTCACGTTCCAACCTTTTTAAGTACCATTATTTTTATAAAAAAGGCAAACTTTATGTATTTTCAGAACTCCGCAAACTCTAGAAGCTACGGACAGAAAATAAAGTGTATGCCTATCAATAAACTCACCCGTGAATCACTCACACCTATTGCTGACAGGATGCCAGCTAAAGGCCCTAGATCACCAAAGTCCCCAAGACGAAGTCCGAGACGGAATGTGAACAATCTTTACCCACAGTTAGAAGATGAAGATGTTGAGCAATCAGATGCTGCTGATGATGATGATGATGATTATGATAACACTGAAAACGAGGATGACAAAGTTTCTGATATTGAGAACAAAGATGGTGATTCCTTTGATGAGCCTGATAATGCAAGAAGAGAGCTAAGACAACGAGGAAACAAAAATGTTAAGCCATCCCCTCAACAGGAAAAAGTTAAACCCAAAGCAAATGTAAATAAAGATAAAATATACCCAGACCTTCCGGAACAACAAAAATACCCAAGTATTCCTAAACAACAACAAACACCTGCAAGCTCAGAAGGCACTGGCATTAATAAACTGATGTTTGTTTTGGGCATTGTGTGTATTATTATTGGTTGTGTAATGGTCCTCTTCAAACCACAGTCTGAGTCAGTGAGCCAAACTGGGCCAAAGTTTATGGATTATTACAAGCTTTTCAAACCAAAGCTTGATGGACTCAGGAAAATTTACCCTTCTCAAACTGAGCGATTTTGGAAAGTCATTGGAGCAGCCCTAAGACGCCTCTTGAACACTGAGATCCCAACATATCCTGCTATAATTATATTGTCAATCCCAAGGGGTTTTTCAAAAGTTGGCACCTGTCTTGCGAAAGAAATTTCCAATAATTTAAATTCCTTTTTCAACCAATCATATTCATCCTACATTAACACTCTTACGTTAGATTCAACATCACCACCGAAAACAAAGCTGGATTTAGACAAAAGGCTCATAAACGCCTTAGAAAGTACAAAATCTGTTGTCATAGACCACATGGAAACTCTGCATGGCTCAGTTGCGCTACTTTTTCATGGTTACTGTGATGGCGATAACGCTCCATACAAATCGTCTGCGATCATTTTTGTTCTTCACACGGGTGTTGACGTCGACGCGATGACCGAATATTACGTTGAGGCAGAGCTGACCCGTCGCTGGGGAGGTCACCTAGGGGTGGATGAGATGCCGGCGTTGTTGAGCAGAATAGCGAATAACATCGCCTTGGTGAATCCAGAGGAAGCTGTACACTGTCAGCTGTGAACTTACTCTTTTTGTATGCTTTGCATTTTTTTTAAATGGGCCTCGTTCTCGGAAAATTGGGTTTAATGCATATGCGTAGATTGTCGTATCAGATAAGTATGTCCAGTTTGCACAGGCTAATCCTGTACAACACCACCTTAACTATATTTTTGCTAAGAAAAGACTTCCTTTAAATGAAAAAAAAAACACACATAAGCAGAAAGTGTTGTCCCTGGGTAGCCTGTGCAGACTGCGCAGGCTATTCTGGGATGACACTTTGCTCACATGCATTAAGCCCCATTTTTCTAGAACGAGGCTCATATATATATGGCATTGTGACACCAATCACCATGTTATCATTCTACTAAATGTATCAAAATGTTATTTTTTTATAGTTTGTTTCATCGATATAAACTGCAAAGAAATAGCTATAAAATAGTTGTGCTGTTTTTGTAATTACAGTACTATGTGACTTTAGAATGACATTATTCCATGAACGTTAAAATATGTTCACAATTGAATATGAATTTGAACATACATGTAGTTATATGCCTTTTGATAGTCTATATCAGTTAAAATATGACAATATATGGAATGAATGTTCAAAATGATTCTTAATGAAATTAAATGGAATATACATGTAATAACTTTCCAATATTGGTATAAATATTTTTAAAGAAGAAAACATGTAACTAGGATGCTTAGTTTGTAAATTGTGATACTTGTGCACCTGTAGTTTTTTTGCAAATGTTTAGCACTAACAATTCACTTTAGTAGAAGTGTAGCTTTAATAAACTTAAAACCATAAAAAAAATGTTCTAGTAAAATCATATACATTTTCATTTAACTGCAGATGTAATAAAAAAAACAACTAAAATGTTCAATCAACATAGCTATTTCCATAAAAAAACGTATTTCTTTTGCAATGTTTCTACATGTGTTGAATGTTTTTTTAGGTTGTAAAATGAAAATATTTTTCTTCATGTGTTTTTTTGCAGTTTTGAATTTGCTTTTGCTCTAATTGTATGCTTGAACCAAAAAAGCTACTGATCACATGGTTATTGTATAAACAATTAAGCAATGTTTAGTAATGCTTTACATATTAAGCAAAATGTGTTTTCTTTGATCATTATTGGATGTGTTTTGTTTACTCTTTGTAGAACAATTAACTAAACCTATTTATTATTCCTGTGTGGGGTTTATACAGTGATTATATTAAGCATCTGGAAGTTTCCTTGTTTGTCTCATGACGCTATTGAACCTCTTTCTGGGAAAACTGGGCTTAATGCATTTGCGTAAACATCGTCCCAGATTAGACTGTGCAGTCTGCACATGCGAATCAGGGACAGCACTTTTTGCTTTTATGGAGTTTTTCGTTTAAATGAAGTCTCATCTAAATGAAAATCCAGTTAAGGCGGAAAGTGGCGTCCCTTATTAGCCTGTGCCGACTGGCGGCGACTGCACAGGCTAATCTGGGACGACATTCTATGCACATGCATTGAGCACAGTTTTCCCATAAAAAGGCTCATATTTTGAACACTCCAGAATCCACATTTATAGACCATTCATCAAGAAACTTGCTTAAATTTGAACATTCTTCACATTTGTGTCTATGATAAATTCACTACGGGCTCACATGCTTTAAACCAGATCACCAGCCCAAATTGAAGAAAAAAGTGGAAAACAACAAATAAGGTGTTCTTCGTCAACTTCATTCAAACACCCATTTCTCGTAAACTGTTTGGCTTATTTTCATGGAACTTAAAAGGAATGTTTTGGTGACCCTTGTTCAGGTTTGTTTTTAATGTTTCCCTCCTAATATGTTGGGACAATGACAGCTTAATAACATCTTTTCTGAAAACCCAAGACCTAGAAATTACACATAAGTTATGTAACATCCCATAGCAATGCTCTACAAAGATTGCTTTAATTATGTCCTTTGCATAAAAACAAGCCACACTTCAGGGGTGATAATTCCAAACAGGGTTAAATGTGTAAGGTGAGCATCCAAGGGCCTTGATGGGCCCTCTTGTTCTGTTGTTGGTGATCTACATCGTCACCTTGAACCAGATTTATTTTTATGCCCCCTTCTTCGAAGAGGGGGTATATTGTTTTTGGCCTGTCTTTCTGTCATTGTGTGTGTCTGTATGTCTGTCACAAAACTTTAACCTTGGTCATAACTTTGGCAATATTGAAGACAGCAACTTGATATTTGGCATGCATGTGTATCACATGGAGCTGCACATTTTGAGTGGTGAAAGGTCAAGATCATCCATCAAGGTCAAAGGTCAAAACAATATTTAAAAATTAAGCGCAATAGGGGGCATTGTGTTTCTGACAAACACAGCTCTTGTTTTAGAAACATTCTTTGTGATCAGATCATTGGGAAAATGTGCACATTATGTTTGTATAATTTGAATCCCCAATGCTTTTGAATTGACTCTTACAAGGTGCTTACCCCAGTTTTGTTCATGTTTGTGCATTTGTGATGTACATTTTTGTCGTGTCTAGTGAATTTGTTTTGTGTCTCACTGTTTGGCAACTGGTTCCTTGCCAGAAATAAAGGACCATAATTATTGTAAAATAAGGGTTCTCTCCTACTGGTGCAGGTGAAGTTTCACAGAAATAAAGGACCATAATTATTGTAAAATAAGGTTTCTCTCCTACTGGTGCAGGTGAAGTTTCACAGAAATAAAGGACCATAATTATTGTAAAATAAGGTTTCTCTCCTACTGGTGCAGGTGAAGTTTCACTTCATGTGTATTTGAACTCATTGCTCAACATATATAGGGCCTGAATTGCCTTGGTTTTAACCCTTTGCATGCTGGGAAATTTGTCGTCTGCTAAAATGTTGTCTGCTAAATTTCTAAAATTAGCATTTTCTTCAATTTTTTTTCCAAGAATACTATCAGAATAGCAAACAGTTTGGATCCTGATGAGACGCCACGTTCTGTGGCGTCTCATCTGGATCCAAACTGTTTGCAAAGGCCTTCAAAATCCGGTTCCAGCGCTCAAAGGGTTAAGGCTCCTTAGTTTATGTATGCTTATTTTTTCACAAACGAAATATCATGTTGAACGTTTTGTCATTTCAATGTTGATATAGAATATTTGTTTGAATTGTTTATCAGTATAACTTAGTTATTCACTGGATTAGAGTTTTATTCAGACCATTCTGTATATTATGTGGTTGCATGTACGTGTTATGGCTAGCAAATACAAACACTTGAATTTTGAATCTCCTGTTTCAATTTATATTAACATATGTTTTCAATATTTTATTCTTGTGCACAATCCTTACAGTGTTTATGGAATGTTAAAAGGCTTTTGAAAAATATACTCCAAATAACTTAAAAAATATTGCAATTGTGTATTGGATATGGTGTGGAAGTTGCCTAATAGATGTCCTGGGTTCTCTCCCTTATCAAACAGCGTTCTAAAGATTTATCCAAAGTCACCCTTCGTTCTTCAGAGGAAATGGACTCTGAAGTTTCTGTATATGCTTTTGATTCAAGCAACTCTGACAACCGCAAATAAGATTAAATAAGGTTAAATAAGGTTAAATAAGATAAAACTAAGAAGTTTAAAAGTTTGTTTTCTGAACCTTTTCTCATATATTGCTCTAAAGGCTGTTCTCAACACCTATTCAACGTTCAATCAATATAAATATACAAAAATGTATATCTGGTTTTGTTATATCTTAATTGATGTTTGTAATAATGTAATATCACCGCACTTTAGCTAATACAAAATACATTTAAAGATTCATCGTCATCTAAACCACAGACGTGTAATCTTTGTTATTTTGTTTAAAGTCGCAATTAAAGGCACACGCGTTTACAGTCATATGTGAGACATTGTTTTGTCTTCATTATGACTTATTGCAACACTATGTGGTCAATACGGTCTTTTGTTTCTTTTCGTCCTTAGTATTTTATGCATCTTTTTTTCAGTACAAAGTATATATATATATACAGCTTCAGCGCACCGACTAAACAGATTTAATATGTACCAGTAGTTCACTATGTTCAAAATTATGCATACCGTGCTATATCGATTTGAGCAGTAGGAAAAAAACATCCGTTTTTATAAATCTTTTTCAACTTACTAAAGATATCTATCATGCAATAATTCTATGCTTGACCTAAAATCAATAGGCGTCATTCTTTCTTCCAAAGTAACCAGCGTACCATTTAGAAGATTGTAGATCGTGAAGAAACCAATGTCTTTATAATATCCAAATGACTTTGACCTGATGCCTTCAAAAATCAAAATGCGTATGCTTTTCCTCTCATGTTTTCACGACACCAAAAAGCATGATCGTAAGTCAAACCATTATCAGAAATATTGCCGAAACGAATATCCTGTTGCATGACCCTGTGACCTTGACCTGATGACTTCAAAATCAATGGGCTATCCCCATTATCCGGAGTAACCACCATACCAATTTTCATGATCGTATGTCAAGTCATTCTCAAGATATCATTAGGAAACGCATTTACTATGACAAGCCCATATGACCTTGACCTGAAAGTCGATATGCTGCTTCATTTCCGCCAAAGTAATTATTATGCCAATTTTCATGGTATAAAGGTCAATGTGTTCTCTAGTTATCGCGCGGTAACGAACTGTTCATGGACTGGCAGACCGATCGATCTTAATTAAATCGTGAGAACGAGCTATTAAGACGTTAGTCGTGGGAACGAGATACAAAGTCGTTTGAACGAGTTACTTAGCCGTTAGCCGTGGAAACGAGATACCCAGTCGTTGGAACGCGTAACTTAGTCGTGGGCACGACATCATTGAAAACATACCAATGTCACATCTGTGAAACCGTAACCTACCGTGAAATGCTCGGGTTATCTATAATTGTTATTATCCATTCTATCGCCGCATGAAATTGCGGTATCACACACAACTGTCAACAAGGCTACTCGAAATATCTGGGTCAGCCAAACCGAACCGGGTGTTATCTGTTTACTCTGATGCAGTTGTCTTCTTCAATCCTAAATTTGACCCCGTTAGAAATAAACCGAGTGTGGACCTTTTACTGTGTAACCAAACATGATAACTGGTAAACATATAGCACATTTATAATTGAAAACGAATTGTGTACAATGATTACATGGTTGTTTAAATAATTATTCTTCTTTCTTCGGTGAGATTTGACCTTAACACCGGTAAGTAAAAGATTTCTACTAGTTTTACTAATTAAATAAAATTTATATTACTTTTAGTAGAAGTAGCAGTAGCAGTAGTAGTAGTAGTATACAAATAAATATTATTATACACATAACATATAACATTTATGTTTTCTCAGTCTTTTACTGTTTTGCAATATAAATATAATTAAAAGGTCGCCGTGGCGTAGTGAAAATAGTGTCGTTCTTTAGATCTCTTCCAAAGACACCAAGTACTGTACGTTCTTGTACCAAGAAACAGACTCGAGCGCGTTTCAAATAAGCCTAGGGCTTTCGATGCAATCGAGCTAAAACAAATAGGTTTAAACTAAACTCAATGTCATTTATCACCACTATAAAAAGGGCTTTATCACAATTAGGTCCAATGAACCACAATGAATGGCATTCATACCCGTAGCCACGGGGGTGCATTGGGTGCGTTTGCACCCAACATTTTTTGACGAGTAAAAAGTAAAATAAAATTGTACTAAAAGTTGCACCCAACTTTATTCGACGCAAAAACGGTTAATTATCTTTTCCCGGAATCCAGTAAGTCTTCGTATTTAAGCGTTACAATTATGTTCAATTCAATAGGCTACCGACAGGTGACCATATAGTCGCCTGTCTTCATTGGCGCTTGTAAACATCCACTATGGATTCCAGCACAACGTGCCCGACATCATATCGCGATTTTCCCGCCTACATCATCGCAAAATGGAATTGGAATCTGTGTTATAAATAGATATTTGTTTTCTGTATAATGCAAAATTATTTACCTGGACTCTAATCCGTATAAAATCGATATTTAGTTATAGATATTTGATACTAAATGATTGTTTTGTAACTTTTATCATCGTAATTAATGTCTGTTAACGCTATAACTGTAATAGATATCATAACGTAATGATAAAGCCTACTTATTGTGGGTTGAAATCCCAGTCCAAAACCCTTTTTCGACAATCATCTAAATCGCTGGAAAAAAACAATTTGATTAACTTGAATAAATAATCTTATAAAAAAGAAAGTACATTTTAGATGATTAATATTTTATTAACTGAATGTTATGCCAGCTTGCGAAAATGACTGAAATCAAAGGACACCTTGTCGACTATTGCCGAAGACTTATGAGTCACTGGTTAATAATTTTGCATTATACCACGATTTATAACAATTATACATAGTGCACAGCATTTTCGACAGACTGCGTTGTCTTTTTTTTTATATCCCCGTACAACCATTTTCGGATCACCTAAAGGGGTTTCCAGCAAAGAAATATCAGCTATGCTCAAGACAAAATATTTTTTGTTGTTGTATGGCAAGAAAACAAATCATTTCTACAAAGCAATGTAGCTTTTTTTGTAGTTTACCAACACTTAATGGCATCTGTTCTGCTCCACATACAGAACTTTCCACAATGTTTTAATTATGTCAAACTTGACACTAGGAAAAACGTCGTACTCTAAACAGTTGTTTTAATGAATTTAAAACGTTACAACATATGATCAGGTGGACGTTAACGTTTACTGTTCATTAACTGTGACGGATCTTGAGCATAATGGGCAAATAAGTCCATCTTTTTTCTTCAACGTCCTGGTATACATCGTTAACGACTTTGAGACCATAGGGCTAGTAGTTTGTGGTTATAGGGTCTTTATGAAGCCTTAATTGTTATATGTTTCTGAAATTCGTTTAGAAAAAGATAACAAATTTGTTAAAATAGTTTAAAAAATAAAACTAACCAGTTATACCATTTTGATTTCTGTTAAGTAATGATGCAGATTTGAGAAGACCCATTTTGTTAATCAGTGTCTGTTGTACAATACACTATTCGCATGTTTAGAGCAATGCTAGGCCTCTGGTACTATCCACAGTAGCAGACAAACAATTGTTTTGAAAAAAAAAGTCAAATATTTCCTTTTAATTTGCTTGATTTATGAATGGTAGAATTTCGGAATGGTAAAATACACCAATTTTATCAAGATTCCAATAAATAATGATATTTTATAACGTTCTTATTGTTGATTTTACATTCTATAAATTTGTTGTTGCATATGTAAACAAAGTGTGTGCGCGCATACTAGTGTCGGGTTAAACACCGTATAAAAGAATGTATTTCCGAGACTAATCTAAAAAGGTGGTTATTGAAAAGCGGTAGTGGGGAATACATGTATGTTATATCATATTCATGTCGATCAGTCACTGAGTATGGTCAATGAAAGTGAAATTTCATATAAAAATGCTCTATATCTTCAGTCTCTAAATACAGATAAAAAGTCACTAGAAGTTTCATTTTCAAAACTGTCTAGGGGGAGGACCTCCAAACCCCCTCCCGCACCTACCCCCTTCGCAACGTCGTTGCTCAATAACAATTGTTGATGGGAAAATTCGCACTCCCCTTTTCAAAACTCTGGCTACGGGCCTGGGCATGTCAAACTGATAACACTTTCCCTGATAAATTGTTACACATGAAGTCCAATAAAAGGTTAATTCCACGTGAAAGTATGTCACTTTAAAACCGATAAGTATTAAATGATATTTATTCAGTTGAAAGTGCCCAATGCAAATTATTAGTGTCTGTTGTACAACATACAGAGTTTAACATTTTAAATGCATAAACGACGATTTATATATCTTAATGGACTGTCTGTTCTTTTCTTGTGGATTACTTTTTGAATGTTTTATGGTTTTGTTGATCATGTGGCCTCCAAAAATGCAATAAATGTTTCTGTCTCTNATTCTATAAATTTGTTGTTGCATATGTAAACAAAGTGTGTGCGCGCATACTAGTGTCGGGTTAAACACCGTATACAAGAATGTATTATCGAGACTGATCGAAGAAGGTGGTTATTGAAAAGCGGTAGTGGGGAATACATGTATGTTATATCATATTCATGTCGATCAGTCACTGAGTATGGTCAATGAAAGTGAAATTTCATATAAAAATGCTTTATATCTTCAGTCTCTAAATACAGATAAAAAGTCACTAGAATGCAGGATTTTACGTTTCATTTTCAAAATTGTCTAGGGGGAGGACCTCCAAACCCCCTCCCACACCTACCCCCTTCGCAACGTCGTTGCTGATTAACAATTGTTGATGGGAAAATTCGCACTCCCCTTTTCAAAACTCTGGCTACGGGCCTGAGCATGTCAAACTGATAACACTTACCCTGATAAATTGTTACACATGAAGTCCAATAAGAGGTTAATTTCACGTGAAAGTAAGTCACTTTAAAACTGATAATTATTAAATGATATGTATTCAGTTGAAAGTGCCCAATGCAAATTATTAGTGTCTGTTGTACAGCATACAGAGTTTAACATGTTAAATGCATTAACGACGATTTATATATCTTAATGGACTGTCTGTTCTTTTCTTGTGGATTACTTTTTGAATGTTTTATGGTTTTGTTGATCATGTGGCCTCCAAAAATGCAATAAATGTTTCTGTCTCTTTGCTGACCTAGCTCAGGTTATGTTATACGAATTTCTATAATCTATATGAGCCTCGTTGTGGGAAAACTGGACTTTATGAATGTGCGTAAAGTTCCGCCTTAACTGGAATTTCGCTAAGAAAAGATTCCTTTAGACGAAAAATACCATTTAAGCGGAAAGTGCCGTCCCTGATTAGCCTGTGCGAACTATACAGGCTAATCTGATGCGACATTTAACCCTTATGCATTAAAACCAGTTTTCCCATAACGAGACTCATGTTTTCTAGCGTGAAATTGGAATCAAATGTATATATCATATATGCTGTTCAAGTGCGCATCTTGAAATGCTGTCTGTGCATATATCACATCTAACGTATACACTCAACAATTCCATTATTGTAAAAACTTAACTATCACCCTACAAATCTTTTACAATTTATCTTAATTTTCGGAGAACAACACTGTTCTCTGGTTATGTTATACTTTTATGTTCATACTTGGAGGTTGGGAAAGTGCATTATTTATACATATTGTGTGCATGTTCGTAATGTAAAAATACCTTCATGAGCTGGTACAAATAGTCCAGTATTTGTGTATGTAAACGCGTATTACAAATACGTTATAGTACATAAATGTTATGTTTTGCAACAAAAACAGTTATAGAGATGTTTTGTTTACAGTTTTGAAAGGTTGAACATATACATTTCAACGTTGGTTTTTAAATTCTTGTTATATATATTTTTATTCCAGTTCCAACTGCGAAACGTCTCATTACATTTATTACTTGTACATAAGTAATTTAAAGACCACAGCTGAACAGTATGCTTCTATATTTTCGAACTTAAATGTTTACTATAGTTGTGTTTTTGTATTATAACAGACACAATGCGTCTGGTAGCTATGGTGACCGTCGTGGCGGGAATCGCGCATATCGTAGCTGCACAGACTGGGAGACTTGGGTCTGGAATGGGGAACATGCCGGGAACCACTATGCCGGGAATGAATAATATGCCAGGAACGACGGGAACCAAAATGCCAGGAATGAATAACATATCGGGAATGAATATGCCAGGTATGAATACTGTGGATGATACAACTACACCAGGAATGAATATGACAGGAGGGCATATGCATGAAATGAATATGACAGGAGGGCATATGCATGAAATGAATATGACAGGAGGGCATATGCAGGACATGAATATGACAGGTGGGAGTATGCCAGGAATGAATATGCCAGGAATGAATATGCCAGGAATTAATATGCCAGGAATGAATATGCCAGGAATGAATATGCCAGGAATGAATATGCCAGGAATGGATATGGCATCAGGGAAAATGCAGGGAATGAATATGCCCGGAATGAGCAAATGGCCGTGTACAATGTCCGATGGAATGATGGTAATGTTTAACATGTTTATTTAAAAAAGTTATAATGCGTCTTTATGAGGTGTTAACATCTACTAGCTCTGTGAACTTCTATCATGGAACAGGTAGAAGTTTCGTCATAACCATTCAAAATACTTTGCACTATCTTATAGAGAATAGAAAAAACCACCATTATAAAATGTATATATATATATATATATATATATTGTATTTACATGATTATTGTATTTACATGATGCATTTCTTACTGTATACAATTAAAGGCACTTAGTTGCTGCGTGTCGGTATGGCAAACCAGCGTCCAATATTGAGATGCTCTGTGCAACCTTCGCTTAGTATATAAACTTTACACACTTATCTCAACTGTCAAAGTGACTTTAAATATTCTTGGGTTCAGACGGGAATTTAACTTCCGTCAATACAGAATCATTCATTTGTTGCCAGTTTCGGAACTGTCTATAAAATTACAGCATAGTCGCTTTTTAAAGTTATTTGATAAAACATGCCTGTTGGCGAACAAAGGTCGTGCACATCATTTTTCCTGGGGAGGATGTCGATGGCGAGTTATCCCATATTGAGTTGGAGCCCAGCTCCAGTGGAAGGACGCTAGTTTATGTATGATCCACGTTCTGGGAAAACAGGGTTTTGCTTTAAGTGTCCTCCCAGATTAGCCTGCGCTAAACTGGATTTTCGCTAAGAAGAGACTTCCTTTAAAGTTTAAACGAAAAATACCATAACAGCGGATAATATCGTCCCTGATTAGCCAGTGCGGACTGCACATGCTGATCCGGGACAACACTTTACGCACATGCATTAAGCAAAGTTTTCCCAGAACGAGGCTCGTATCGTGATGTCCTGGATCCGAATTCCACGCAGACATTTTTATCTGCAAAAGATTTATCCCACGTTTACCCATTTCCACCCAGGGGCGGTAGTTTTAAAGCTCTAAAGGGAAATCTTTATTTAAGTTGTATTTAAGAAAAAAAAAACATTTAGGAAAAGAAACATTCAGATAATATTTAATACGTAAATTCAATAGTTTCTGTGTATAATATGAGACAAATAAATAAAATAAATATATTCCAGGAGCGAAATTAGCGTGTACCTTGGGTGCATAATATGCCGATTGTTAAAGGACGACTTATGACCCACATTCATAAAGGCAATTTTTCAACCGCTTGCTCGTTTGAATTTTGTGAAAACCTTTGTTGTGGCGTAGCATTAAAATCATCTTGATGATGCGATTCTACTGAGCACCAACAACATAGGATTAAACGAAGGACAAATGTGTATTTGCCTCTTAAAGCTTCCTTCACTTCCTTTATCTAGTGCCCTGCCCACACTGATCCGTGTATGGGGGAGTGAAAGTGAAGGCGGCATTTAAATGTACATGTATGTCGATATGAGACTATGACCATGACATATTTTAGACCTATTTCCACGACGGGTACTGCGAGCAGATCCTGTTTGACGGGCTCATCACCTCGAATACCAAAGGTAGGCAACACCATCAGTTGCGTGAACTTAACATACGTGCATAGTTAAATGGAAAAAAGAGCCCGATAGCGTACTAATGCTTAATATATTAATCGATATTTTGTTTTATTGTTTCCCTTTTTTCAGGTATTCATATCTTTTCACAAAGAAAGCACGTACACACAACACGTCGCATAGCGACCATCTTCAGAATGACCAACCTTCTCACACCTAAGATCGTTTTAGCGAGATTTTCTTTTATTAATTATTTAACGAATAAGTATAATATGTTTACCAAACAACCACAACAAGAACGAACCGTTTCACTCGTCAAGTAAATGAATCTCATTATTATTAAGTTTTACAAAAATTATGCAACACATTCGTTCACCTTTTTTCCACAGGGATGATAGCAGCGTGCTTCGTGGTCATGGCCTTGTTGGTTCTGTATGAAGCCATAAAATTAGGCCGCGAGAAGCTGCTCTCCCTCGCCAGGCAGAGACACGCGGCCGGAAGCGCTGACCAGCCTCTCAGTGATACCGGCCGGCATCCCCCTGCCACCGCTGGACGAGTCAGCGTGCGGTAAGTTGGGGCGCAGTAATAATAATAATAATACTTTTATTATGATTATTATGATAATGATTATTATTATAAAAACAAATATTGTTGTTATTATAATTATTCTTATTATCATTATTATTTTTATTGAAATTATCATTGTTATTATTATTGTTGAAAGGCAATACATACATATGTCATATCATGTCAGGTGCAATACAACAGCCAATAGGCTAAACATGAAGTGCGCGAATGTCTTGCATTGAGTCATTGGCGTCGTGTTCTGAGAAAACTGGGCAAAATGCATGTGCGTAAATTGTCATCCCAGATAAGCCTGTGCAGTTCGCACAGGCTAATCAGGGACGACACTTTCCGCCTAAACTGGATTTTCGCTAAGAAGAGACATCATTTAAACGAAAATTCCATAAAAGCGGAAATTGTCGTCCCTGATTAGCCTGTGCGGACTGCACAGGCTAATCTGGGATGACAATTTACGCACAAGTATTATGCCCAGTTTTCTCAGAACACGACACTTTGGCTATTCAGACACATTCGAATTCGTTTCCTGTGTATAACCATTATTTGGTGGTTTTCGAGAAAGTCTTGATAACGGTCCCTGAGTGTGGATCGAACCCGGTGCCTCTCGATCACTAGGCTGGCACAATATTCTCTACGTTGACGTGAGAATAACATGTCGATTTAGTTCCGATATGTCTAGTGCAATACAACAGTCAACAGTCACTACATGAAAGTCCACAGTAATAATGCGGTGGTGTCGTTTCAGTTTTTAGATGCGGCAGTAGCAGTATGAGTATTTTTATAAGTTGCAATAGTAGATTAGGTGTCGTTTATCTGATTGCATATGCTACGTATGCATGCTTGCGCGCACTTAATATTAGTATATACTAAAATAATTGTTAATTATTTCCAAGACCAAAATGTAAAAAATGGTTCTGAATGTGATAATTATTACTGTGTAGCGCAATAAATTGATTGGGCCAATAATTTCTGATGCATTATATGTCTGGCCTATTCATTTCTTGGTCATTACACGTGCATGCATGCCTATTGCAATACATTTACATGTATATGCCTTTACTCGTTTAGTGTAATACAACAGTCGAAGGCGCACACTAATAATGCGGTGGTGTCGTTTCAGTTCTCAGATGCTGCAGGCGCCACACGCCCTCCAGTCCTTGCTAGTCCTCACCCAGTCCGTCATCAGCTACTGCGTCATGATGATCTTCATGACCTACAACGCCTGGCTCTGCCTCGCCGTCGTCCTGGGGGCCGGGGCCGGCTACTTCCTGTTCCAATGGCGCCGAGCGACGCCAAGTTACCATGGTAACTCATACGACCTGGATCTGAAACCTATGTCATAGACTTTTTGCTTGTTGTTATGTTCTTCAAGTTTTACTTTTTTATTATTCGTTGTTAATTGGCCAATAAAGCAACAGTTAAGTGTTCTAATGCGCAAAAAATGAAACAGAGAGGGCATTCGTGTTGCTTATTCGCATTTAAACAATGATAGAGGCAAACTAATTGGCCTTAAAATATGATCGAAACATATTCAATGTAATTTACAATGAAAACTAAATGCGACTACGTTGCGCTCAAAATGTTGAAAGTTTCCCAATATGTCAAACTAGTTTATCTTTAAAGTTGAATTTTAAACACATGTGTGCATGTGTTATACGTTTAATCATCGCCCTTACGTATAACTAGTCCATCATATGTATATTTACGTTTAGATAAGCAGAAACATTTAAGATTAGTTTAATACAAGTTGAATGTAATAAAGTCGTTATTAGTATTCTTCATTATATTGTGCATTTAAAATGCAACTTATGTTTATGTTTTCTCAATTAAAATACGAATAGTTCCAGTCGTTCTACGTTAGTAAAAAATATATATCGGTTTTTTGAAAATAATTAATTAATACAGCGCAGCTAAACTTAACATATCATATAATGTGTAAATGCATCTGTGTGGGGCTTTAATAATAAACATATAATTGTTGTGAGAAAATCGGGCTTAAACCGTCGCGTGCACTCTAAGACATTATTATATTTGTTCATGGTTTCAATGAATTCTCTTCTACCAAATTCAAAATGTTCGAAAAGTGCCGTTTTGGGTTAAACTGTGAGGACTGCAAGTTTTATATCGGGATAACGATTCTTTATGCACGTGCATTAAACCTGATTTTCCCCCGACACATCTTATTACATTGAGCCTTGTTCTGGGAAAACTGGGCTTAATGCATGTACGTTAAGTGTCGTCCCAGATTACCATAGCCTGTACAGTTTGCACATGCTTTACAGGGACGACACTTTCCGCCTGAGCTGAATCGACTTTCGTTTAGAATAGACTTCCTTTAAACGAAAAATTCCATAAAAGTGGAAAGTGTATGAGATGACATTTTACGCATATGCATTAAGCCCAGTTTTCCCCGAACGAGGCTCCATTATTATCATTCACGGGCACATATCCATCGTTTTAGGTGGAGCGAACTATATAGGGAACCGCTACATTTAGAGATCAGCGTTAGTTCTCAGTTTTGAGACCGGAACAAGAGGTGGTCGAGGGCATACCAATGACGGGACAATTTCTGTGATAATTTGATTTTATTAAACTTTTCTTAATTATTAATATTTTTTAAATAATATCGTAATTAATTATTTAATTAAGTCACTGATTCAACTTTTTAGGACTAAATAACCACTTAAGAAGATGATTCAATATATGCAAATTTATAATCCTTTAGGTACATGTATGTTATACCAATCGTCTGTAAACATGCATAACAGTTCAATGATTTATAAATTACTGGTACTCGTAGTTTGTTTTCAATTCGTTGAAAGTAATTGATTTATTGATAGTTTGAAAGTAAAGAGACGTGATAGAATTGTGTTGTTTACAAACAATGTCCGAGTCGACAACCTGATATGTTGAAGTGCAGGTACATGGAACTTTTATCAAGCACATGTTAAATAATCCCATCCTTTCGCCTTAATGAAATTCACGTACGTTGCCTGAATGTTGATTAGCTCACTTGTAACAACCTACGATTACAGCACGAGTACAGTGTAACCTTATAAAATGTTGTCCGTCATTAAAGATGCAAGTATGACGCGAAAGTGGTAAGATGCTGCAGTCATAACTAGGGCTGAAACGATTCACCGGTAAACCGGTATATCGCGGTGCATGTC